>VYXB01004391.1:447938-471867 GCA_013397135.1 Pachyramphus minor
CCTGACGGAGCGGCGCGGAGGTGAGCGGGGACGGGGCGGCGGGCGGGCGGCACCGCGCGGGAGGAGGGGGCCGAAAGCCCCTCGGTCCCCCTCGGAACTTGGAGCCCCGAGCCCTCGGGCACCAGGCGGCGGCGGGGCCGGGACCGCTCCGTGCCCGCATCTCCCGCATCTCCCGCATCTCCCGCATCCCCCGGCACCCGCCTGCCCCGGCGGGAAGCGATGCTCCCGCTGAAGTTGCCGGGGCCGGGCGGGATGCGGAGCCGAGCTGGATACAGGGCTGTACGGGATGCGCGGCCGCGCTCCCCTCCGGGAGTTGCCGGCAGCGCCGGGACTGGCGTCCCCAGGGCCGATGATGGATTTGGGCAGCCCCGGCCCTAAATGACAGTGCGTACCGGCCTCACAGCGTGGGTTAAATACCGATGTAAGTTGCTGTTAATTCGGGCGTCTCTTGACCTGTCATATGGGTGACCCACGAGCCTTCGGAATGGGAGCGGTGACAGTGGTACCAGAGGGGTGTTCTCTTCTGTGATGCTTGAAGAAAAAAATGCCTCTTTTATCGACCCCTCTTTGAACTACTGGGCATCTTGCAGTTTATAGTTTAGCAAATTCCCCAGCCTGAAAAAAAAAAATGACAGGGATGATTTTCAAGAGTCTTCATGAGTTCATTTGCTTACTACAGAACCGTGACTTCAGTGGTCTCTTTGGTATAAAAACATTCTGCTTGTGTGATATTTTTGGTGACATTGACAACAGATTTGTAAGTCATGGTTATGAATATGGTAATGTGCAAGTCTCCTGTTAAATATTCCATGCTTTAGGTAACGTGGTTGAACAGTCACGTATGAAGTCCTGCATTCTCAAGCAATGTTTCTTTGAACTCCCAGTCTGCTTGATCACTTCTTCTTAACTTTTCCACTGTGTAGTAAAAAATATTTGATCTTTCTGATGCTCAGATGTAAACCCTAAGTTTTGTGTCTGGTGCATCTGCTTGCCAGCAAGCTTATGTAATGCAGCGACCTGTGCAGAATGCAAGAGGAGATCATAGGATCATAGAATATCTTGATTGTGAGGGGACCCACGAGGATCAAAGATGGAAGGGAACATTTTTGGAAAGAGGATTGTCTTTATGGTTATGGTGCCTCTGTGTGTGTTCATGTCCCTATGGGAGAACTGAGGAGGTTTATTGTGTTTTGTGGTCATTCTGCCTGATCCTGGGCAAGTCTCTCAGCCTTCTTTAGTGTTGGTGCCTTCTCCTTAAATATGGCATATCCCATGTCACTGCTTCCCAGGGCTACTCAGAAGCTGTGAAAACACTTTTCAGCCAGGGAGGGACTGTGTAAATGCAAATTAGTATATTGCTGGTTTAAAAATGCTTTTCAGAAGTTAAAGTGGTATCTTTAAGCAGTTCATTCAAACTGTAGTCAAATGTCTGTTCAGTGAGCTCCAAAGCAAACTAAAGGAACTGTTTCTTTGAGTAATACTCCCTTGTAAAGAAATCTGGTGTCGTTTCTCATGAAAAGAAAAGGAAAAAAATCATATTTGGGTGTTATCATATATGTCACTCTTTGTTTGGTCCATGAATATTTACTCCAAGTTTCTCTGCATGTAACTTGTCAGTAATTAGCTGAAGAAACACTTCAGTCCCAGACCCTTTAGGCTGTAAGTAGTGGATGAAGACATGAAAACACTTCCCCTGACCATGACATCCAGCTGGCCCACTGTGAATGTGTTGGTCTCTGTGGTGTGGTTTGCTGTTCCATCTGCTTGTACTTTCATTCTGAGATACAGCAGTGATCAATACACTCTCACTAGGAGCAAGTCTTTCTAGGCAAGAACTGTGTCTCAGGTACTTCTACAGAATCCATTTCTAGCATTAAAAGTAAAGGAAAAGGTTGAGGTGCTGGCTTTTTTTAAGCTGTGAAAAGAAACTAGGTGGAAAAGGACTTGAGCTTGAGACTAACCTCTGATCAGCTTTAATTTATCTTGCAAGTACATAGGACAGTAACAGAATTCCTTATTTTTATTACTGGGCTTCTGAGAGAATGATTTCTATTTTGATGTGCATTACTTTTAATTCTAGCATGTTGAGATCTCATTGGTTTTGTAATATATGTTTTTAAGGCATTGTTACTTTTCTTAACCTCTTTCTGCTTTGGTAGAATCTCTGAATAGCTTCTACTCAGAATTTCATTTAAGGGAATGCAAGGCTCAGAATTCTTTGATTAGCTTGCTTTTTGCAAAGATTTATTTCTGGCAAACTTAAAAAAAAATACTTAGGATGTCAATTCTGAGGTCTTTTCATGTTGTGGGTTTAATAGACAAGGTACTGTCAGCTGAGCTGTGAGTCTTGCTAATAATATGATTACGTTGTTTTTTGAAAGATACAATTCTTGAAAACATACCTCGGAGGAGAAAATTCACAATAGCTGTGTGCAATTTCTTTTTTTTTCTACAACAGATGGAAGAGCATTCAAGGGTGGCTAAAATTAGTTTGAAACAGAAGATTATTCCTACAAGTACAGTAGTATAATTTGTACAAAATGAGCCAAATCCTACTAATTGTTACACTGGTGTAAATATAAAGTAATTTCTTTGCCTGGAGTTTCTCAGTCTTTAGCCCCCCATTCTCATCTTGACAACAGCATAATATTCACTCACTGAGACTCCAGTCCCAAATTTGCTGTGATATGGTTGTGGGTAGAGAGTTGCTGAATGACTCAGATGAATGTAGCTCAGAGTAAACAAACATGTAAATCATTTCTGGCTAGAGAGGGAGAGAAAGGAAAACATGAGAAGAGCAGGGAAAAGCCAAACTCCAGGACGAGACATTTATAAAGACATGATCAGCAAGGATCACCAAATTCAGCAGATTGCAACCATCAAAAACTCAGGTCTGGATTTGCCACGGTCTCTTGCCTTTGGAAATGAGAGAAACCTGTAGGAAGCGAGTGCCTGAAAGGCAAGTATTACAGACAAGCAGTGTTTTCCAGTTGCTGGGCTGACAGCCTGGTACAAAGGTGAGCAGGCTCATGTCAACCCCTGCATTTGGCACATTTCTGTGCCCACTATGAGAGCTGGGAACCAGGTGTGCTGCCTGTCCCAGAGAGGGGATGCTGCCAGTGATGGATGGTAGTCCCTCCAGTGTCCAATTTGGGGAAAAAAACACAAGCTAGCAAGTGATTCCTGAATGTTTCTGAACCTGAAATCCTGGAGAACAATGTGGAGTTGGTGTGAGTCATTGCAGAGACCCAGCTTGTGGTTCAGCCTGAGAAGTACCAGAGGGTCGAGCGGCTTTTAAACAACTGCGGGTTTCTTATCTAGACAAGTCTCTAGCACCAAATCAGGGCAAGGCAAAGGCTGCTCTCATTTGTTTTTCCTGCCAAGTGAGATGGCCAGAAAGCACAAATCACTGCTACAGAGCATCTTTCCAACCGGGTTCTCTTGAATGCCCAGGCCCAGTGCAGTTAAAAGTCATGGGAGACTGGAACTGTCCCTGTGTGAGCAAGACTGCAGTTGCTGTAAAGCTGGGCAGGATTTTTATTCCTGTCAGCTGCCTGAGTGATTCTGCTTCAGTGTGTTTTCAGGATAAGTTAGGTTAAGTTCCCTCTTGGGGAAGCAAGGAATGTGCTGACATCCAGGGTTGAAATGAGGAGAACTGGGGCTGGTTCCCTCCTGCTGCATGTTCCCCAGAGCTCTGCCTCCCTGCTGGATAACCTGCCTCATGTTTTGGCTGCTTTTATCATCATGGTAAAGAGGATGCTGTGTTGTTGTGTGGAGTTGTTCAACATAAAATTTGTGCTCTTCCTGAGATTTCCTGCCTTGGAAAGCAACAAGGAGCCCTTAGAGTGAAGGGTGGCTGTAGGTGTGGCATCCTTGTGGTGTTTTCTGTGAGATGATGGCTGGGAAGGGGAGAAACTGAAATAAGGAATATTTCTCTGTGGGTAGCAGGCAGACTTAGGTCCTCATTTCTCCCATTTTTATGTTCTTTAGGGCACATCAGGTTCTATATCGTGTTGGTCACTGTGGCCATGATAGGAGACTTGACTTTGGCAGCAGGATGGTTTTTGCTAATAGGAATTATGGGTGTTTCTGTTAGATTGTTAGACACATATTATTATTTATTCTCAGCTCAGTTTCTGGATTCAAGCCAGGAGGCTGCTTTGTCCTTATTCTGTCTCCCTTCTCTCTCTCTCTCTCTTCACATGCAGTGAATATGTTCTACTGAGAACTGAAGCAATTTCCTGGCCCCTCTCACGTGTCCTGCATCCCTTTTGCATCCTTAGAGAGCAATCTGATTCGCTGTTTGGGAAAGAATGGCTTAAGCACCTGAATAGAGTCAGATATGTTTCCTATCATGTCTGCTAATTAAATTGTAATGCTCATTACCACAGGATCCTGTGGAGGGCAAAAGCATAAGCAGGTTGAAAAAGATGAGATGAGTTCACAATGAATAGAGAGTGGATAGAAAACATGAAGGTCTGGATGTAACCTGTGGGTCCCTGCACTATGAATTGCCAGATGCAGGGAGAGTGAGAAGGGAACACAGACTGCTGCCCATCACTAGAGATAACATCCTGGGGCAGAAAGATCGAGGATTTAATCCATTCTTGTGTTCTCCTAGCACTGACACATACAGCTGGCTAAAACAAAAAAGTCACTTTCTCCTCAGGAAAATAAAGAGGGAAGAGCAGAGCTTATGGAATAGTGCTTATTGGACTCTTTGGTTCCAGAATGATAACCAGGGTAGAGATTTCAGCTACTCTCACAAGTATTAATGGATTAACATAGGAAGCTTCAAGAATTTCATTGTGTGAAGCCTTACTGACAAAGCCAGTGAGAGGATGAAGATATTTGGGGCTCAGGGTTCTGGCTGGACAAGATCAAGTAATTCCATTCTCACATTCGATGTTTTGTCCTGTGCTGAATTATGAAATGGAGTTGCTGATCTCTTACTTAGCCTGGAGCTGCAGTTAATGGAAATCTCTGTATTATGTGTATTTGGGGTATTTGAAAGTTTCCAGGTGGAAAGACCTCCAGGTTTGTAAAATCACCCTAATGCCTTAAAATTGTTCATAATAGTAACAAGAGGAATAAGGATTCATAGGACATCAGTGTCTCATCACTGGACCTTCTCTTGCAAGGTCAAGTTAGAGGCAGGGATGTGGTCAGTGACTAAATGGACAGGGGCTCTGAGGTGGGTCCCCAGGGAACAGCTGGGAAGGCTATTTCAAGTAGAAGCATCTGCTGCAAGAGAAGGATTTTTTAACTGTAGAGGAGAGGTTTTGTGGACAAAGGAAGTAAAAACTGATGTATGGAAGAGGGCAGGAGAGCACAGAGAATGTTTGAACAAAAAGATGTGAAGTCTCTGCAGTATATTTAAAGCTATAGTGAAAATCTTTTGCCCAGGTCTTTCTGTTCTGTATGATACCATCAGGGGATCGTCATCTGGGAAGGGCAGACTGAGCCTCTGAAGAATCTTAAAATCTTCCTAAGTTTGATTCTTCTGCAGTAGTTCATTTATTCAGCAAGAAAACACAGACTAACTTCCCTCTTGGGAGAGTCTGTGAGAGCCATACCTGGAGCTGACTGTGCCCAGTGGCTCTACAAGGGCTGGGGGAGGGAACAAGGCAGCCCAGACACAACCCTGTGCTCCACCAGCCTCTTGGTTCCTTGGCAGGGAGAGCAGCTCCTGTGGGTCCTGACTGACACCCCATGGCCAGCTTGGATGCACAGGAGGAGAGAGGCACCACATGGCCAAGTCATTGCTCCAGACCAACCCTCAGTCCCCTCTCTGTGCCATGGACATGAGGGGCACAAACTGAATGCAGACCAAGGGGTGCTCTGTACCTGGGAAAAGGGCTCCAGGCTTCTCAGACTCAAGGTCTAAACCAAGTGTCTGCCTTAAAATGCACATCTTTGTTTAAACATGGAGCTCTGTGTTTTTGGAGTGTTAGGGCAAATGTTCTGACATTTGTCTGTGGGTTTTTATGCATCTTGACATCATGCCAAGTTTGGAGTGCTATCTTCCCAGCTCTCCTTCTTCACCACAGGCAGGGGTTGGTGCTGCTGTGCACACGTGCACGTTACTAAGATTGCAGCAAGAATTGGTGAGGAGGGCCCGTTGTGTGCCTGCACACACACGGAATGTCTTTGCTGCCACATTATCTCCTGCAGTTTTCCCTGCACCCTGTCTGTAACCTAATCAAAGAGGCTGAGCAGCTGGTGAGTGGGCGCCTCTTGCCTGTCAAAGACATGGGTAGGAATATCAGCAGTCAACAAGCCATCTCATTAGCTATTGGCATGAAATGGAATCAGGGAGGGTAGACACCCCTCCCAAAAATAAACCCATTGCTGTCCACGGAAGCCACATGAACCCCTGCTTGACTGAAATAGTTTGGGAAAAGAAAGGAGTTGACGAGTGGCTTGACTGAAAGTAATAGATGCAGGAGGCTGCAGTGGGTGAAAGGAAGAGATGTTCTAAAAATCTTCTAGCTCTTCATGCAGAGGTTTCTGGACAACCTCCAGTCAAAAATAGTTTATCTGCACTGGCCATGCAGCTATGGAGTGGGTCAGGTAGCACAAATAACTAGCAAATCTTTCTGGGTTGTCTTCTGATTTTGCCAAAGATTGGAATGTACTCATGAATGGAACAAAGCAGAAAACGGGGTGGGGGTGGGCTGGTGTTCTTCCTACAGATATCTTCCATATTCCTGACATGTCACTCCATTCTTCAAACTTAACAGTTACCAAGCACCCAAAGTTTGTAATGATTTGTGCAAAGAGAATCCAAGAGCCTTAGTAGTTAAATCGCTCAGCAGAGAACTGAGGAAAGACAAGGAAGGTCTGGGATTCAAGCTGCCAACACAAGGGTGGGCCTGGCCCACAGTCTGTTTGGTCTTTTTGTATGGAAGAAAGATCAAATTTGTCAGAGTTACTAGCTCTGCCTGCTCCCTACTCAGGGACATTTCCAGTTGAAGGGCAAATTAAATTCTCAGAATTCTCAATTCTGGCCTCACTGAAGGGAAATATGGCTCTAATCAGCCTCTTCTCTTTCACCCATCCTGGGACTGGCTGTAAGTTGAATTGCTGGTGAAAATAAAGGGCTTCTCTGGACCTGTGAGGTGATCAGAGAAGCAACAGTGGGAAGTGAAAAAATTCCCACTGACTTTATTGAGTTTTGGACCTGGGCATGAAGAACAACGTTTTATTTCAGATAACTGTCCTCTGAAATGTTTATTTTCATTCTTTTTAAGCCACACTAGCTAATGGTACCAAAATTCAGGGTGAAGTATTTGGGGTGTAATGAAGGAGTGGGGTTGCTGCCATGACCTTCCCATGTGCATTGGGATTAATCTTTTTCTCTTGCAAAAATCAACTGGAAACAAAACTCCTTCTCCTGTGGCACTGACCTGTGCAGAGCAGGCAAGTTTGAAGCTGGGTTTTGTGTTTGCTTTTTTAGCATCAGAGCTTTTTATTCCTGCTTCTGCATGCAGAGCTTCCCCTCAGTGACCAGAGGTGTGTATGTGGAGCAGGGACACCTGCCTGCACCTGCACAGCAGGTGACTTGTGAAGGTGACCTCTTCAGAAGTTTCCTTCTGTCCCTCCCAGAATGGAGCCAAACTGAGCCCAGAAGTTCAGGCTCAGCCCTCAGAAAACAGGGAGTTACAAATGGGTCAGTAGAAGCCAAGTGCATTTCTTTGCACTGTGACAGGCCAAGGTGAAGGGAACTAAGGAGTTGTTCCAGACAGAGTCAAAGAGGTGTGATTCCTGCAGTCCTGCTACAGAGCCCTTTTCATGGCAGTTCTCTCTCACAGCCCTTTAATCTGGTTGTTCTGCTTGGCTGAAGTCCTTTAACTGCCACACCTGGAGCAGTGAGGCTGCAGTGCTGTGAGAGGATGCTGTCCCTCGTTGTTCCTACATTTGAACCAGGATAAGACCTCAAACACCTGCCAAATCTCTGCTGCTGTCAGATTATTCACAGAAACCATGGTGCTAGATGGAATATTATTTTCTGGTTTATGGACATTTCAGACCCTGATCTAGGTTCTACACATGGCTCTGGTGTTCTTGGATGTTCAGCCAGACACATTTTTGCAAGCAATGGCTTATGGACTGGTATCTCAATTTCTGTGATGCCTGTAGGGGAATTTGGGCAGCCACAAGTTGTTCTTCTGCTTCGTCCAGACACTGAGAGCCTGCTCTGTTCAAAAGCTTTCTGGCAGCACTGGCCAACAGTGCTGTTGCACACATTACAGCATGGGCTTTCCTCCCTTTTCAGGGGTCAGCCAGGCTGGAGTGGGCACATGCTGGGTCACACAGCAGTTTGCAGACATGGAGCAATGAGTCCTGGGCTGTAGCATGTTCCTGTGCTTAAATGTTGACACGTTATGAAGAGAATGTAAGGTTCAAAAAAAAAAAAAAATAAATCAAATTAGGCTTTTAGTTCTTGTTCATGGCTGGAAAATCTGAAGTATGTTAAATGGCATTATTGCTGTGCCCATATTGCAGTCGCTGTTTAAATCGGCTTTATGGATTGAGCCTCTTAACGTGGAGTTAGGGTAGATTAGCAGCATATTCAGTCATTTTACAGACAAGGAAAGAGAAACACAGCAGTGTACCCATGATCATGCAAGACTGACAAGTCAAAGCCAGGTCTTTTCTTACCTTGCTGCTGTGCCACACAGGGCTGTCACTGAGTTCAGTTTATTAGTTCAGAAGCAGACAAACAGTGTTCTACTAATCATGGATACATGAGGGGTACAAACATGCTGTGTAGATTTTTTGATGGATGGATTCCCATTATAATTATCTTTTATACACTCAACATGCAGAATCTGCCTTTGTGAGCACTAAGCAGGGAATTGAGTAGTAAAGAATTGAGACCTCAGATATAAGAAGTGAAGAATATGGGCACTTCTTCAGTGGAAGGCTTTTATAGGAAAGATAAATATGATGGACAACTGATGCTGTTCAAAAGTACTGGTTTATTTCTAAATTAACAAAGACGTAGATAGACCTACTGGTATCTCTTTTAAATTAATTCTCTTATTATCTTGGTTTAGAACCAGAAGCCCAATCTAATGTTTTCTGCTAACGTTGAATCCATATGGATCAATTATCATTATCAAGAGCATTACGTTGGTAGTAAAGAGAATGTCTTGCACTTGAAAATTGAATTCTGGAAACCTCAGACTGCAGGATTTGTCTAGGCTAGCAGGGCCACCTCTGTGCAGTGGGGATGCTGGAGACACAGGGGGGTGTCTGAGTACCAGAAAGTTTTTTAGTTGGACCATCTCCATTTTCCTAGATGTTTGGAGAATGACTGCACCAACCAGTATGCCTTTCATGTCTGGGCTGCTGGGGAGATATTATGGGGCAGAAGACCATAGATTTCACCCATAGGAAANGCCAGTATGTGTTTGTAGCACTGCTGTCAGTGCCTTTCATGTCTGGACTGCTGGGGAGATATTATGGGTCAGAAAACCATAGATTTCACCCATAGGAAATGTTAAACCCAACAGCATGTGGTTATTGCAAGAAAGAATCCTGTTTCTGTTTATTACAGCCCAGGAACTTTCCATGATCTGAATATCTTTACCCTCCAGGACAATGTCAATGCAGTCTTTGGAGAGTCCCCTCCAGTGTTTCCTGCTACCTGAAACCCAATTTCTGCATATAGGTATAGAAGGCACCAGGTCCCACAATTTTTTTGCTTTATTTGGTTCTAAAGCTCCCCTAAAGCCGCACACATTCAAGCTCAGCAAAGCACTGGTGACATATGGATAGAGACATACTCCTACATTGGCACTTGTTCTCTTCTCCTGCTTTTCTTGAGGGTGCTGAGGAGGGAAGATAAAGCCCCAAAGTGAGTGACAATAGACTAAGTCAGAACGTAGGGGCTGAGAACTGAAGAAGTTTGATAGCAGCATGTGATAGACGACGTCGGTGGCACATAACAGCGTGTCACAGACCACACTGGTGGGACATGAAACGGGAAGCAAAGCACAGGGATGCTTTGATGTGCTACCAAAGCTTTGCAATACCTTCCCTGCTGAGTTAGAGAAGAGTTTTAATTTGCTGAGTCTGGTCAATGGCATCATAAGTGCAATGAAGCAGGAAGGAGTCCTGGGTAGCGACTTCTCTTTTCAGTTTTACCTGTGCAGTTATGAGTTATGTCACTAAAGTCAGCCAAGACAAGTGAATCTGCATAAGCAGAATGAAATTCATAGTGCATAACATGCATTTGAACAATTTGTCTCTGCTTTGGCTGAAGCAATGTGAAGGAAGAGTATAGTAAATTAGTAGGTAACACTAGAAAAGGAAATAGAAAAGGAAGTTAAAATAAGGGAGAGCTCTAAGTATTTTCTTCACAAAGATGACATATACATATATACAGACTTAATTAGGAGGTTATTTGAAATCTCAAAGCCAACTATGAGCTTCTCACGTTTTCACAATATTTTGTTACAGCCTACTATAAAAAAGGCAGTTAATTAAAACATATTTATTCATCCAATCATGCAGGTGTTACAAAGAGACACTGTTTCCAGAACCTGGGTATTTCTGTTCAATTTAATGGAAAGTAATAGTATCATGTAGGAGGTACCTCTAACAGGCAATATTCATCCCTGTACCTTTGCATTGGTTTGTTTGGCGTCTCGCCCTGAGCAGACTGCAAACACACTCTGAGGTGTCCTGCATTTTAGGCATGGGGAGGAAGCATTTTCCCCGTGATGTTTCTGGTTGCAAAGCTGTAATTGCTTATACTGCTTAGTTAGACTTTGCTGTGTGCCCCTAGGATTTGCAGTCCTATGCTAATGTGATACATAAAGTAGAGTCACCTTGACTTCACATTTATCAGCTTATGCAAGTGCTAACCTTTCGCTGCACCGCACCAGAAATGTCATTCCTGTTCAGCCTGGCGGTGCAAACAAACAGCTTCATTGTCAATAACAGATCTGGGAGCTGGCTGGCTCCGTGGCTGGTGCCCTGGCTTTGGGAGAACTGTTCTAGTTGAACACTGCACAAACCAGAGGGGCAATCTTCCTTTTTTCCCCCAGGGAGGGATGGGGGGTGTGTGTTTGTTTGTTTGTTTAAGTGGTTTCACCCTTTTCAGGCTTTAGGGAGGGCACCCTGGAGGGATGCTGAATGCTTCATGCCAGCTTTCTACTCACTGGCTGGGGCATTATCTGGTGCAGTGTTTGCATGTGTTTTGGGGCAGCTCAAACTGTGGGATCGTTGGCAGGAGTGCAGCATCTCTGGAGCTATCGCTGCCCCTTGTTTTCTTTCACACAGTGTTGAAGTCCAGAAAGAAATTTGGGAAACATATGGATAGCATTTGATTTTTTTCCACTGAAAAGTGGAATGAGTCAGCCACTGTCTAACAGTTTGGACTGTCCTGCTGAGGGTTTACAAGGGGCTTTAGTAGCTCTCCTTAAATAATACAAGGGAATTCTGGGGGGAGTCCAGCTCCTTTCACCCGGACTCCTCACTCCTGTAGTTCCCTTGAAGGTGATGTATGGTTTCTTGGCTAAGTCAGCAGAGGTTTGGGACTGGCAGTATGATTTGCTGAGCAGACTTTTTGGCTTCAGAGGGCATCTCACTCACAAGTGGGACACTGTTTGCTTTACCTGACCCAGCACATTCAGAGTGAGTTTGAGTGCTGCTGTCATTAAAAGCACAGCAGAAAACCCAAAACACAAATAAAGGGAAACTGGGTAATAATCCTCATATATATAAAAAAAATAAAATCCCACCAAAACCTATTTCAAGGCCTGAAATATACCCTTAGCAAAACATTTTGATTTAGCTAAGGAAAATAAGTCATCCATGACTGAGCGAGGGTGGACTGTTCTGTGTCACCTCAGGGATGAAATAAAATCCAGAGTACCAGGAGGAAAAATGAAGACTTGAGGCAGAAAAGCATCTGCAACTTGGAATCCCTCCAAAGTGCATCCTGTGAATAAATGGCACTTGGAGCCTCCAGGCCTGGCCTTGAGGAGAGGCACAAGGATGGCTGTGCCATCTTCCCAGTGCAGGAGAATGTGGATAGGAGGCATCGTGAGGGCAAATACAACAACAGTGGGGTGGCTGGTGCAGGGTGTGAGGCACAGCAGTGTGCCAGAGTCAGCTGAAAGTGCCACCTTTAAATAATTAAGGTAGAGCTTGGAGAAGAAGCAGGGCAGAGGGAAGAGCTGTAGTCACCATGATATATACATATATGGTGAATCCCATATGGCTTGTAGTCCTCCTCTTCAACTTTCATCCTGCCCTTGGAAATCCAGAGGCAGCCAGTGGGGAAAAAAACCCCAAATTTGTGTGTTCAAGTAACTAATTTCCAACAAACACGTGCAGAAGGGACACTTACTAAAGTGACATGGAATGAGTTAATTGCAGAAGACTCTGAGTATATCTTTTAGGAGACAGGAGAAATTTCTGAGTTCACAGGACTGAGCTGAGACATCTAAGAGCTGCACTGATTCTCTCTGCAGCTGAAACAGCCTCTTGTAAAGAGAAAGGCTATCAAAGGAGTGGATGAGTTCCTTGCCTTGGGATCTGTAGGATGAGTAGTGGCAGCAGCATCCCTTGCTCACTGTGGGGAGGAACCTGTGCTTATGATAGAGCCAAACAGGTGAATAGCTGACTTTGCCACTACCCAAAATCAGGGAACCCTTCATGGGCAGAAGGGGGTGGAAATCTCAGAGAAGGAGAGGCTGAAGAGGCTGAAGAAGTTGAGGAAGGATAGTTAGGCTACAAGTACTGTAACACTGAACAAAAAGGTATTTCTGGTCCATTATGGCACTTTGGAACACAAGGCATAGGGAAACCTCAGTATGTTGAGAAGAACTTGGCCTTAGTTCATCAGAGCAAAAAATTGTTTTGGTTTTTTTTCATGCATACACTAACTCTAAGTAGCTACTTAATACAGAACCATTCCTCTAGTATAGTTACAGAAAGGGACCTGAAAAGTGAAGTCTTGAGAAAATTGTGAACCTGAATACTTTTGGTGAATCCAAATTAAGTCCTGTGTGTAATTAAGCTAGCAGGGATGAAGGGTAATCCTAAAAAGTCAAAGAATTAATTTTAGATTTGTGACAGAAGCAAAATCAGACTCACTATTTTAATCAGTCATGCAGTCTGTCTAGAAAAATCTCAGAATTTGAGGAAAGTCCCAGTTTTCCCTTGTGATGATGCATGTAACATGTCCTCCATTGACACTGTTTTTGCTGTCATTTTTGCTGTTCTGCTATGAAAACTTGATTGTGGGCAATAAAATTTAATGGACAATATTCAAGAATTGAACAGCTAATTAGATGAACAAGGAAATGTGTAAAACTAACCACAGAGCTTGAAATTATGGAACTGTACATGGTCATTATGCCCATTGAAAGAGTGGGTGAAAAAAATCCCCAGGTCTTCATTTAATATCTGTGCCAGTTGTTTGTTACACAAGCTTGGTTTAGCCTTTTGTATCTGCTTTTTAATCAGACACTTTATCTGCTTTTATGCATCTGCAAAGAAGCGTGCTGACAGTATCTTGAAAAGGAGAGCTGTGCTGTGGAATTTATTGAAGCTGGGAAGAAGGCAAAAAATGAATTCTAGAAACAGAATATGTTCTTGTTAGAGTAACCAAGACCAGGGCCTCTTTGTGTCCTTACTTGTAGCCACCAGTGATACCCCTAAAACCAGATGGGAGAAGCAAAAGAAGTGTAGATCTGAAAAACTGCCTCTCCCAAGCTGCATCAGAAAGGCAGGGGAAAAATCCCCAGTTTTCCATGTCACTGGGACGTGGCTGTTGCATGGATCAAATGCTGCTGCTAAAACTCCCAGTTAGAGTCCTGATTACTTTTCAACCCCAGAGAATTTCTCAGGTACCTCAAGGATTTTACCTACACTTTATTTTGCTGTGTGTGATGGAGTGTACTTTATAACAGTCCCCACTCTTGTGGGAACCACCAGACCTTTCACATAACTGGCACAAGGAGCAGAGCTGGGGACCAATCTCATTTCCCACACATTAATTGTGCTTGTTTTGCCACAGACCTAATGGTGGGTGAGAAACTCAGCTTGACATGGTTCTGCTGCTTCTCTGGTGTCCCCAGTCCTTCTGACAGCTTTGTGGGTGTTCAGAAACCTAAGCCTCAGGTAACTGTGCAGTGGGATCTTAGCTGGACACTCCAGTTGGTGTCAAAAGTCCTGCTTCTCTGGAAACAGCTCCCAGAAGAGAGGATTACATTTTGAACACTGTGTTCACAGCAGGAGGTGGATTTCTTTTCCAGGACAGGGGTCAGCCTGAGCAAGCAAAAGCTGGGAGTGCCACTCCAGTCTCTGCTTTATGAAGTAACATATGCCAGGTGAAACAGTGTCTAAGTGATGTCTGACATCTGCAGTGGTCCCTCCAGCAGTTTGCAGCATGTGTTTCAGTGAACACCTTAAACATAGCTCACTTCTTGTACAAATTTTATTCAGTAGGTGGGGCAAAATAGGTGAGGGTGTCTTCAAACATCACCCAAGCATGGAAATATAAAGGATAAATAATGCAAATGGCTAACTTGCCATCTCCTCTCGTGTATAAGGATTGGAATTACAACCAGCAGTGATTGTGCCCCAGAATTAACACCTCCCTGAGATGTGTGGGACTGTTCAAACCTCTCTGAGCTTTTTGTTCTTTTCCAGGGTGTCTGCTAATTCCTGTAGCTGTCTAAGCAGCAGATACCTGAATTTCCAGATTCTTCACAGTCATCGAGGATGGAAGATTTCAGATAAAAAAAGCAGGAGGAAACCAAAGGAAATGAGGATTTGAATGAATAGTGTGTGTCAGAGGAGACTAGCAGTGCGTCATCACTGTACATCTGCTGCTCCAGTGCCTTGTTTGAGTGCAAACATCAGTAGGGAAAACCTCAGTAGGGAAGCCTTCCTCTCCTGTACAGTATTCTGCATGTAGTTCAGTCAGTGGTTAAGGTGTGGAGTGGAATGAGGTTTGCTGGCCCTAGATATTCTGTCCAAAGTTGATAGTGTCTCCTGATTTCTTTACCTAGAAAATGAGGTTCAAGAAAATTTCTATTTTTCAGGATCTAACCAGATGTGCTAGTAGGCTGGGATTTGCAGGTGAAGGGCCCTTTGAAAATAGTGCCAGTCTGGTAATATCTGTGCTGTTTGCATTTCTATCTGTAGCCACAGTTATGACTATACTTAAATAAAATTGTCTAGTGTGTAACATTTTTCTCAGCGGATACTAAGCTCTGTGTGGCACTAACAGAGGTGTCTTGCAGGAGAGAAGCTTCAGCAGGCCTTGGCTGTAAGTAGGCCTGTGTAGAAATGCACTTCTCTGCCAAAAGCAGTGTTAAATTGGTGACTGCTTTATGGGATTGACTCCAAGGGCTCCTCTGTCACTACATGTGAACAAGGGTGTATGATACCGAGCTGGCATGGTTTAATGGCCTGACAAAGCTGTCTTCATGGAGAATGCCAGTGATGCTTCTGCACTGAGCTGACTGAGTGATAACACCCTTTTAGCTTTATAAATAGCAGAGCAGGCAATCCTTTAAGTGTGTGGGCTTGAGTCAGTGTGGCCCTGACCTGGCTGGTACCAGAGCAGAGCACAAAGACATCCCTTGCAGCATAGATTGTGCTGTCTTCTTCCTATCCAGGAAAAGGTTTACAGGGAAGGAGGTGCAGTGGCCTGCAGGGAAAGTCTGGCATCCCCAAATCAAGCAGCTGTAGTACTGGAACAGGCTCTCGAGGGCAGTGGTCACAGCCCTGAGCCTGACAGAGTTCAAGAAACCTTTGGACAATGCTCTCAGGCACAGGGTGGGATTTTTGGGGTGGGATTTGTGCAGAGCCAGGAGTTGGACTTCGATGATCCTTGTGGGTCCCTTCCAATTCAGGACATTCTATGATTCTGGTATTGCCAAGTCCCTGTGCTCCAAGGCCTATTTCTCCCCTCTCTGCCCCATACCTCAAGTCTGCAAACTTTGGCTTAAAATTAAGAGATTTTTAAACCTAGAGAATTTGAGACACTTTCTGTCTGGTTTCTGCATCAATGAAGTTCACTCAGTGACTCACACTCTTTACTTCACACCCTAGAGGCTAGAAACTTTTTTTTTCCCCCAGAAGAACACATTCTCATGTAATTATTGAACTCCCAAAGCTCTGGGCTGAAAATAAACTCTAGCCAATGTGGCTAAGCTCCCAAGGAAGTGACAAGCATGGCATGACTGTAATCTAGTCTAGTCGTGCAGACTGTGAGCAGTTACAAACATCACAGAACCCTGGGGAACACTGCTCTCCTGGGGTGACACAGCTCCTTGATACACTGCTGAGAGTGATGCTGTTTACGTGGCCTTCTCCTTGGTGTGGTTTATCCTCACTCTCAATCTTAATGCCAGAAGAGTTGCTTTCAGAGTCACTTTACAGACAGTGCATTGCTGCTCTGTTGGCAGAGATCAGTGTCTTGTAAGCCATCTGTCCTGTAAGAAACAATGCTGCCTTGTCAGGGAGATGGTGAGAACGATATCCTACAAGTATATCTGTGAGTTAGCAGCTCTGTGCAGGCATCCAGGCAAGACAGGCACATAAAAAGCACAGCTTTTATCAGGAATGCACAGATCGGAAGAAACACCAAGCAGCCAAGAACATTCTGCAGGTAGATGTTGTTTGGGTAAATTAAGCAATTAGTCACTTTTTTTCTTTGCAAGTTCAGTGCTCTCTCTTCCTTTTGCTTGCAATAAATCACAATTTTGATGTATGTCTACAATGATCTAACCTATGTTTTGTGGAGGAGCCAGGAAAACACAAACCAAGTGATGTTCAGGGAGAGCAGAAGAGCTGTTGGTAAAATTATGGGTCCATGGAAAGGAGAAGCCACAACTACTGCCTTGTAGGAACCACACATTGTCTCATGTCTCATTCCTTTGCCAGAATTACAGCTGACAGAATCTTGAGAGATGCACAAAGGACAGGATGGGGACAGAGGTCTGTGGCACCCCAGGAACTTTCAGCAGGTTCCAGACACCAGTTGTGAGGACTAGCTGGAAGGGAGCAGCAGCAAGGAGCCTTTCCTGAGCCTTGGAGGGGAGAGGAAATGAATATCAAGAGAGGAAAAGAAAACTGGTAGAGACAGCTATGATAATTATCACCTTGGGGGTAATTTTCATTAACCTGGGAGATCTTCTTTGCAACAGAGATCAGACTGAAAAGGAGAAAGTGAGACTGTGTCAGAAGAAACCTGAGAGGGAGGAGAGAGAAGAAAAAGACACAATGTCCTGTCAAGAGAATCTAGTAGAGAAAAAGTAATGCCCTGTACTGGTCTGTGGGTCCAACAGTGAAGACAGACCCAGGGGCACGGTATTTGTTAACTGTTTTCTTTTTAAGGTTTGAAAAACATTAATATTTTAAGGAGTTTACTATTCATTAGCATAATTAAGAATACATAAGTCTAAACTCACTGAAAACAGAATTAACAAATTAACAGGTGCAGGAATTTGGAAGCAAGAGGTTTGGGAAAACAGAGCTTGAAAATGTCGGCATTAAGTAGAGCAGTGAAATTGTGCCAAGCCTTATTTATGGATTTGTGCATTTGCTTTGCATAGGCCTACTCCTGTAGCCAGAGGAACAGAGCTCAATTTAAACATGAGCCCCCTGCAGTTATACTGTCACTGAGCCTAAAACCCAGAGCATACAAAATAAAATTCTTCTGAAGAAAAATTGATGAGCCTCACCTTGGATGTCTGAGGTGTCTTGAATGAACACTTAACTGAACAGGGAAGCAAACTGCAAAATTAAATCCTGCCCCAAAAGGGAGAAAATTTCAGAATAGTGTCTTGATGGAAGAATATACATAAAGAAAAAAGCAGCAACATTAAAGTATACCATAGACAAGAGCTCAGGGAAGAAAAAAGCATCCTATGCCCATGTAAGATGTTCCCCTTAGAAAGACCAAGAACTGATTTCCAAGATAATGTTCTGCAGGTTTTTCAGTATGTGACAGAGTAGCTCTGTGGGATATTTAAAATAAGGTTTTCCCTAGTAAGGGAAAACATTTCTAGTTTTTATCATCCCTTCTTGTACAACCTTTCATGGGACAGAACTGCTGCCCTCCATCAGGACATGGGTCCCAGGAGAGGGGGATCACTGCTGTGAGATTGGAAAAGGTACCAGAAGGGCAGAAGGATGTCTGCAAACTTCAGACATGAGCTCAGGGAAGAGAGACCACAGTACTGCTGTTAACCACTGTGGCTGCCTGTATGTGAGGGGCAGGGGTGGGCAAAACTCCTGCTTGGCTCTCTTCTGACAGCAGGCAGGAGGAGGGCAGGGGAAAAGCATTTCCCATCCCTCCAAAGGGGCTCAGTGACACAGCTTCCCTGGAGCACTGTGACTCCAGGTCACTCTGGCACTGAGCTTGCCTCAATAGGCACCAAAGATCTGTTACACCTATTAAGCTACATGTATATAATATATATGTGTTTCTGTATTCCTGGCTGGTTGTCACTTGCTGTCACAGAAGGATGAAACCAGTATGTTCTGTTTGCTGCATATTTCCAGTCCACACAGCAAGAGGATAAGTGCTGTTCATCCTTTTAAAAGTACTTTTAGATCTGTGGCTGAAAAGCCACGGAAGAGCTGGGTGTTATTGTTGGTAGCCAGAGGGCACAAAGTAACTATGCAACGATTAGGAAATAACATGGTTACGCCTGCAAATCACTCCTACAAATCTCTGACCCAAATCTCTGATTTTATAGGAATGATCTGGAGGTTGAGCAGACAAGTTTTATGCTGGAGATATTATTCAGGAACCTTTTTAGGGCACTAATAGAAGCAAATATCTGATTCTCTGCATTTCTTCACTTAAAAGCACTATAACAGTGTTTCTCCTCTTCCAGGTTGCTTTATGTCTGTGCAGCATTTTTTGATGTCTTTTGGATTTTCCTGCTTAACACTCTCGAGAACAACATTTTTCCACTCTAAATGAATGTGTTTTTATTGCCTGCAGCCCTTCTGTGGGTCTTCAAAAACTGTCCAGTCTGCAGTTCTAGGCTCTTTCCTGAGCTATCTTAATGAACTAGGATTTGATTTTGCTTCTTTATTTTATCTGCAGACTATTCTGTTTATTATCATTGTCAGGAGAAGCTCCCTCCCACGTTCTTTCTGAGAAGATTTCTCTTTTCTGTGTGGCATTTCCACCTCTCCATAAAATACCTTGCTTTACTGCACAGCCAAGGCAGTTGTTTTGTTGAAGGACTGTCTCTGCAGAAGTAGCAGTGAAGAATGGTAGGACCAGGGCTGACCTGTGCAAAACCATGACTGAGACAAACTGATTGCCCTGCCACTGCAATCTGTAATGCTTAGTCTCCATCATTTTAAAATACATTCAGTGAGACCTTTTGCTTACAGAAATGTTTCTCCTCAGCTCTACAACCATCCAGGTGGCTCAGACTACAGGGTTTGCTGGTGGTGTGCTGGAACTAGACAGGGTCCAGTGTCGTGGGGAAGATGCACAGAGAGGGGACTGTGTCCTTCATCAGCTGGAGCTGATGCAAGAGAGGCAATCCCCCTATGCCAAGTTAGAGGTGGTGAAGAAGCTGTGCTGTATTCAGATCAGTTATCTGCTCTAGGTACTTCAAATATTTGGATTTTTCAGATTTTTCTTCCTCTGCCCGGAATCCCCTAAAAACTCTTTTCTTTCTCCTGTGCAAGTTTTAGAAAGGAGAGAAGTCTGAAAGCTTGTTTCCTTTCCACAGAGTGCAGGCATACAAGTGTCACTGCCAGGCACCAGCACTCCCATGGGAGCAGAGCAGCCAGTGCTCTCCTTTTGGTCCCATTTATGCAAACAAATGCAAAATGCAAGTGGTGTGCTCCCTGCTTATGCAGCACAGATTCCTTGTCTTCCTGTCCCCAGTGTTCTGCAGATGCAATAAATTTGGCTTTTAATTCCTCCATATTTACCATGGTTTGGAATTTAACTCAGGGAACCAGAATTCATGGGTCTTGCACATTTTCATCTCCAGAAGGTGTTGCAGGTGAACACAGTATTGTCTAAACAGTCTTTTTTTTTTTTCCTTTTGCAACTGGGAAACATACATTTGAGAATTGAGCACATGAGTTTTCCTTTCAAGAACCTCCAGTCTGGTTGGAATGACAGAATTAAGAACAAAACCAAAATGGAGCCAGAGGAAGAGTTGCTGCTGCACTGCAGCCCTGGAGACTCAGCACAGGGGCTGCAGGTGATGGAGCTGCATGTGCTGGGTCCTGACTGTATTTTTACATGGGTGCCAATGGAAACTGCCCAGCAGAGCTTGTTTAGAAATGGTAATTGATAACTACTAATAAATCCACCCATTAGATGAGAGAAAGAGTGTGAACTGTAACTGTTAGTTGTTCAGTGCTTGCTGCCACTGCCCTTTCCTCCCCCCGGCCACTGTGCCATCATCTTGTCTTTTCCTTTTGTGCCTGGGTGCTTAAATTGCACTTCCAGCTGGGCTGAGGCAGGTCCAGTCCATACAGCTCTCCTGGAGAAGATGTTCCAAGATTATCTTGTTGACTGAAGAAATGATTACAATGCTGGTTGGGTGAGAGGGGGAACAAGTTAAAAACCCTGTACTTCAATAGCTACAGCAGCCAGAGATTACAAGCAGCAGGCACAGAAGCAGTGGATGTAGAACCTGGAGATGATAATGATGCCATGCTACATTAGTGCTGCATTAGCAGATAAGACAACGAGGCAGCATGCTTGACAGTATTTCTCAGTTCAGTTGACATCTCTTTTTTGTTATTAGATGGTGGAAAATGAATAAATAGCCCATCTCAAAAGACTAGGGGACAGAGCAATGACGTCAGACAGACCAAATGAGTTTTGTGTTCTGCCTGCATTTGCAAAGATACGTACTGTGAATATATTCCAGGGTTGTTTGGTTTTTTTTAAGCTCCTCACAATGGTACATTTTTATTTATTGTCAGCTGTGTGATGGCTGTGTGGAAAGAAGTGGGACAATTGCAAGCTGTATATACTTCTCTGTAATAGTAGCTAAAAGGACGTGCTGCAGCCATTCTCTCACCATTTTAATAACTTTAACAGCTTTAGTAGTTGAGACTGGTTTTTGTTAAAGGAATGCTGAAGTATTCCAGGGATGGGTCAATGCTCCCCCCTCTTTTTGTCTCACAAATAGGAGCTTTGCAACTGGCTCAACACCAGAGGCTTTTGCTGTTATCTTTCCTGTTAAGACATGCTGGAAGCTGTGTCTTGCTTTCAGGACAGATGAAATCAAATCTGAGATACCTACACCCTGCAAAGAGCCCTCTGGCAGAACTGGAGATAGACAAGGATGTTGCATGCCCTGATCCCAAGGATGACTGTTGGCCCATATTCTGCATGGCTCTTCGGGCTGTGTGTGAGACACAACGACAAGGAGTGAATGTCATGTGCAGTATTATTGTCAGCTGAGAATACTGAGAGTCCAAAAGTGCTCCTTTTCCCCACTTTCATGATTCAGATCTTGGTAGAAGCACTGAATTTAGTGCATCTCCTGTCCCAGGCAGTGCCAAAGGCCTGACCCTGTGGTGTCATTTGAGTGCTGGGAAAATGAAAGCGAGTGTTACCAACTAATGTGTGTCTGTGTGAAGCCACACAACATCTTAAATCACAGGGTCTCTCAATCCATCCCAAAATCCAGGTGCTTAGTGCAGAGCACAGCTTGCAGACTCAGTTCTCAGCCTTTCTCAGTCCTGGTCAGGCAGGGAACAGCAAGGGTCTCCTGTAATTTTGGCAGTCCTAGGAATGGATCAGATCCTCACTGCTCTAGCCCTAGAGTGGCTCATCTGCTTCCAGAACCTACAGCTGCCCATCTCAGTGCTGTTTCTAGAGGAAACATCAGCTAAAGAAGATGGTCTTTCTAACCCTTGCATCCACAACAATGTGATTACTTACTGATTTCTGGGTGTTACATAGGACAAACATTATGAGGCAGGGCTGTGGTGGCTTTCAAAGTGAGGTTTAAATCTATTTTGTGACTTGTGTGCTTTGATCTTGTAGAGGGGTTTGGAATGTACTTTAGGTGGCCTTTGAACTGGAGGGATAGTCCAAACTATCCCCTCTTTGGCTTCTCAGAACTGCCAGTGGATTGGTGCCTTTCATCCAAATGGTTTTTCCAGCCCTATATTCCTGACTTGGGGCCAGAGCCCTTCACAGTTGGCCCAGCACTGCCTTCCAAGCTAGATTGCATCTTAGTAATTTGGATCCCTGCCCTTGTCTCATTTACAACTTACTGCAGGGCGCTTTGGTTGCCTGTGTGTCAGCATCAGGATGCTGTGAGATCAAGGCTCCTGCCTTACACTGCCTGAACTCTGCTGCCTCTGCAGATTGGAACGAGCCTGGTGTTTTTCAGGCAGGAGAAAGGTAGTGCAGCTACTCCAGTGCTATCATAAAGCATCAGCATTTGCCAAAGAGTCTGCACCAATGGTCCGGAACTTTGGTCCTGGAAAAATGTAGGATTCTGATGAAGTGATAAAGTGTTTGACCAGGTAAAAAATTGCTGTGGCTATTTCAAAGAGGCACAGCTCACTGTGCTGGGCCCTGTCCAGCACCTAGCAAACACTGCTCAGTATTATGCATCACCCTCAAGGAGAAGAGAGGAAAACCACACCAACAGATGCTGTGGCTAAATCAGAGACATATCAGTCACCCCTGAAATAAACAATGGAAGTGGAAGTCAGCTCATTTAATAGGGAATGAAGAAGCTTCCAATGCCCCCGTTCCCACCAGGAGTGGGTGAGTGGGAGCTGTGTGGGGCTGAGTTACTGACTGGGGTTAAACCAGGACAACAGACCAGGATGCCTGAGTAGAGGGGATGAGGCCCACCAAGGCCCTGCCCTCCTGAATTGCATTTCTGGCCTAACCTGATACAGAGCCAAGACCAGTCAGTCCCCTGCACTAGGCTGTCCCAGCCAAGAATCACCACGGGAGAACTGCTGGTGATGTCTGAGTCCAGTGGCTCAGCTCCACTCTGCTTGCAGTGTGTCCTCACACACCAGGGAACAGTCCCTCAGGGAGGGGAAAGGGGACTCTGGCACCCCTTCACATGCAGGGCTGACCTGCAGAGGTGTTCATCCCAAAGCACCTTTGGCCCTGCTGGCAGAGTGGTGGAAGGGATGCAGCCAGCCACAGCTCTGTGGGGATCTGTCTGCATCCCTCCCCTCTGCCCTGGACCACTTTGCAGCTCCTGATGGCAAATCCCTTTGGAGCCTGCGAGAACAAGCTGCCCTTTGCACATTGGCACTTTGCTGCCAGAAATGGCTTAATCCTGGGCCTTGACTGAAGCTGAAGTCTAGGGACATGCAAGATGCACTGTTGCTTCAGCAGTTTGGTGACAGGCAGGTCCTGCACCTTTGGTTCTTTCATTTGCAGGCACTGATAACTCCTCTGACTGCGCTGCAGGGCAAGGTGCCTGTTTTACATCTGCTTTTTATTACAGAGCTGCTCTCCCCATGTCCAACCCAGCATGGCTGAGGAGTTTGGCTGAAATTTTAGCATCGTTAACACCCCATCAAATGCAGTGTGAAACGTGCCTGCAGGCCAGCACCGGGGAAGTGTCCATCTGGAATCCCTCCCTGGCGTGGATCGAAATCACATGAGAGCCTATCCCTGGACATTTGGGAAGCTCTGCTGTGGGAAGAGGAGGCTTGTGGGAGTCCTAAGCATTTGAGACTTGTGGTCTGCTCTAGCTGTCAGTATCCCAAACTCTCTGTCCATGAATTATGCCCTGGCTGGTGGAGCAGATGTAGAGGAGAATACCCTATTTCAAAGGGAGCTTGTTCATCTTTGCCCAGAAGGAGCCTCACTGCTTTGCAAGATGAAGGAGCATGTATATATATACATAAGCACATATATATATATACACATATATGTGTCCCATTTGTGGTTGGCCATGACTCACCA
>VYXB01004391.1:471972-583361 GCA_013397135.1 Pachyramphus minor
CTAGAGGAAACATCAGCTAAAGAAGATGGTCTTTCTAACCCTTGCATCCACAACAATGTGATTACTTACTGATTTCTGGGTGTTACATAGGACAAACATTATGAGGCAGGGCTGTGGTGGCTTTCAAAGTGAGGTTTAAATCTATTTTGTGACTTGTGTGCTTTGATCTTGTAGAGGGGTTTGGAATGTACTTTAGGTGGCCTTTGAACTGGAGGGATAGTCCAAACTATCCCCTCTTTGGCTTCTCAGAACTGCCAGTGGATTGGTGCCTTTCATCCAAATGGTTTTTCCAGCCCTATATTCCTGACTTTGGGCCAGAGCCCTTCACAGTTGGCCCAGCACTGCCTTCCAAGCTAGATTGCATCTTAGTAATTTGGATCCCTGCCCTTGTCTCATTTACAACTTACTGCAGGGCGCTTTGGTTGCCTGTGTGTCAGCATCAGGATGCTGTGAGATCAAGGCTCCTGCCTTACACTGCCTGAACTCTGCTGCCTCTGCAGATTGGAACGAGCCTGGCGTTTTTCAGGCAGGAGAAAGGTAGTGCAGGTAGTCCAGTGTTATCATAAAGCATCAGCATTTGCCAAAGAGTCTGCACCAATGGTCCGGAACTTTGGTCCTGGAAAAATGTAGGATTCTGATGAAGTGATAAAGTGTTTGACCAGGTAAAAAATTGCTGTGGCTATTTCAAAGAGGCACAGCTCACTGTGCTGGGCCCTGTCCAGCACCTAGCAAACACTGCTCAGTATTATGCATAACCCTCAAGGAGAAGAAAGGAAAACCACACCAACAGACGCTGTGGCTAAATCAGAGACATGTCAGTCACCCCTGAAATGAACAATGGAAGTGGAAGTCAGCTCATTTAATAGGGAATGAAGAAGCTTCCAATGCCCCCATGCCCACCAGGAGTGGGTGAGTGGGAGCTGTGTGGGGCTGAGTTACTGACTGGGGTTAAACCAGGACAACAGACCAGGATGCCTGAGTAGAGGGGATGAGGCCCACCAAGGCCCTGCCCTCCTGAATTGCATTTCTGGCCTAACCTGATACAGAGCCAAGACCAGTCAGTCCCCTGCACTANAACCCTCAAGGAGAAGAAAGGAAAACCACACCAACAGACGCTGTGGCTAAATCAGAGACATGTCAGTCACCCCTGAAATGAACAATGGAAGTGGAAGTCAGCTCATTTAATAGGGAATGAAGAAGCTTCCAATGCCCCCGTTCCCACCAGGAGTGGGTGAGTGGGAGCTGTGTGGGGCTGAGTTACTGACTGGGGTTAAACCAGGACAACAGACCAGGATGCCTGAGTAGAGGGGATGAGGCCCACCAAGGCCCTGCCCTCCTGAATTGCATTTCTGGCCTAACCTGATACAGAGCCAAGACCAGTCAGTCCCCTGCACTAGGCTGTCCCAGCCAAGAATCACCACGGGAGAACTGCTGGTGATGTCTGAGTCCAGTGGCTCAGCTCCACTCTGCTTGCAGTGTGTCCTCACACACCAGGGAACAGTCCCTCAGGGAGGGGAAAGGGGACTCTGGCACCCCTTCACATGCAGGGCTGAAATACAGAGGTGTTCATCCCAAAGCACCTTTGGCCCTGCTGGCAGAGTGGTGGAAGGGATGCAGCCAGCCACAGCTCTGTGGGGATCTGTCTGCATCCCTCCCCTCTGCCCTGGACCACTTTGCAGCTCCTGATGGCAAATCCCTTTGGAGCCTGCGAGAACAAGCTGCCCTTTGCACATTGGCACTTTGCTGCCAGAAATGGCTTAATCCTGGGCCTTGACTGAAGCTGAAGTCTAGGGACATGCAGGATGCACTGTTGCTTCAGCAGTTTGGTGACAGGCAGGTCCTGCACCTTTGGTTCTTTCATTTGCAGGCACTGATAACTCCTCTGACTGCGCTGCAGGGCAAGGTGCCTGAACAACATCTGCTTTTTATTACAGAGCTGCTCTCCCCATGTCCAACCCAGCATGGCTGAGGAGTTTGGCTGAAATTTTAGCATCGTTAACACCCCATCAAATGCAGTGTGAAACGTGCCTGCAGGCCAGCACCGGGGAAGTGTGGAGCAGGAATCCCTCCCTGGCGTGGATCGAAATCACATGAGAGCCTATCCCTGGACATTTGGGAAGCTCTGCTGTGGGAAGAGGAGGCTTGTGGGAGTCCTAAGCATTTGAGATTTGTGGTCTGCTCTAGCTGTTGGTATCCCAAACTCTCTGTCCATGAATTATGCTCTGGCTGGTGGAGCAGATGTAGAGGAGAATACCCTATTTCAAAGGGAGCTTGTTCATCTTTGCCCAGAAGGAGCCTCACTGCTTTGCAAGATGAAGGAGCATGTATATATATACATAAGCACATATATATATATACACATATATGTGTCCCATTTGTGGTTGGCCATGACTCACCAATTGATTATGCAGCAGAACAGACTTGTACCAAAGAGCTGGCCTTTCCAAATCAAACATATATATCTTTCATTATTGTCACCCTCCTCAGGAAGTTAGGAATTGCAGAGTTGGGACTTGAGTCAAATTGTGACATTTTGAGTTGCTGGCAAAGAATTTTCTTCTGGCTTCCGTAAGTTTTATAATCTGAAGTTTGAGGTTGTGTTCTTTTCCAAACACTGCTTGCATTCAAGGGTTATGTGCCACAACACAGAACCTGTATGGATTCTTACCTATGCCTGAGGTGATGATGAGTGCAAAACATTCTACACAGAATTTTTCCCTGCATATTCTAAGGACATATCCTCCAATGTGAATCACGAATGGCCACAGCCTTGCATTAGTATCATATATGCTATTAGTGCTCTCCCTTTTGCTCATCTTGGGCAGTGAAACTAGATTACTCATCCCTGATTTTATTAGCTGTTGGTTTCTCATTTTTGTGTTGTACTAGAGCCCTACAAGGTTTGGAAAGCACTTATTCCAGGGAATGATATATCCTTTATAACTTACATGCTGAACATAAACTTCCTGAGATCATCAGGCCTTTGCTAAAAGAAATTTGCACAGCCATGGGCACCAGAAAGTCATTACAATTTTATAGTTTTCAAATACTTCTGAGGTTGTGTGTTTACTCAGCCATGGGTCTTTTTGCATTTAAAAGCATCAGGAAAAATTTCTGCTTCTGATGGTGTGATGCAGAGACATCATGAGAAGCAGTGAGACTTAGGGCTATAATCTGGTTCCCACCGAACTCCATGGAAAAAGCAATTTTCTGGAACAAGAGGGTATCTTTGGAGAAGAAAAGGAATGGCAAAATGTTACAAATTCAGTTTTATTTCCTGCTACTGTGCTTAGCCAGGCTTTATTAGTAAATAAGATCTAGAGCACTTAAAAGAAGGATCCAATCACAAATTCAATTGGTCCATTAGCTACATGTAATATTATTTACCTAAGTGGCCCTTCTGGACTATTTCATAACTCAAGTTTATAACCTTTTTTTAAAAAGATTGATAGTACTGAGCACACAGTGTGTGAACACAATGAAAGAGGCCATTTTCACAGTTATGGACCATGATTTCCAGACCTGGAGTCCAGATTAGAATTGCAAAATGAGGAATATACTGTCTCTGAAATACAAAAAGGGAGAAATAGCCACAGAAAAAAGGAAGGAAGGAAGCACTGAAGTAAGATATGTTGCAAAGGATCAGTTCTTTTATTGGGCTGATACGACTAGAAAATGCGGGTGGGTTTTACAGCACATAAACCCTTCTGCAGATCCGACAGAGAAGATGTAGTGACATTTAAAGGCACACAA
This sequence comes from Pachyramphus minor, assembly GCA_013397135.1. Lineage (NCBI taxonomy): Eukaryota > Metazoa > Chordata > Aves > Passeriformes > Tyrannidae > Pachyramphus > Pachyramphus minor. The sequence goes on from VYXB01004391.1 coordinate 475,726, forward strand.
AGAGTTTTGCCAACATGTGTCAGAGTGAATGGCCAGTGGGAGGGAAGAACCAGGCGCTCTGTGCAGCTTGGCAGATGGGGTGTTTTGTTGTCTGCTCTAATGTGTGATGTGAGTTGGCTGCTCCTACAGAGTCCCGTCAAGTGGGAAAGGTAACTCTTTTCTATTGATCTTGTGCTCAAGATCCGTGTTTGATTAGTTCCTCAGGTTGTCAGATGCTCACATCAGCTGGGAGCAGTGAGTTCTGAGAGCTGAATTCTGTACCCGTACAAGTCTCTGCTGCTCTCATTACAGAGGGAACTCAGCCATCAGGAGCAATGGTACTTTTCCACCTCTGAGTCAGCATCATGAAAAGTCAGATGATGATAAAAGCAAATAAAATCCAGGAAGGTCCTATTTTATAACGAGCCTAGTGACACATGGATATAAACTGGCACTGTCTCTCTCCTTTACAGGTCTCTCATTTCATACAGGTCCTTTTGATTCCCATGAGACAGGAAGTGGCATGTGGGATCATGTTGTGCATGTAAGGTGAAGTGGCTCAACTGCTAACAGATCCTAAAAGAATTTGCAGTGACAGCTCGTGTAATTTTTAGTGGTAAAAGGCAGTGCTGTTGAGTGACCTTTGCCTGTCTGTCTTCATTAACCATCTCTCTCACTAATGGCTGCTACTCACTGCTTCTCCCCTGCTCTTGTTTTTACTTGCCCCCTCCTCACTGCTGCTTGCCCATTGCTCAGGCTGCTCCCCCTGGCCTTTGCTTGTGTCACCACATATCTCTCCAGACTCTGCAGTTTTCATCATGTTCTCTGTCTAACAAGAAAATTGGAAAAGAAAGCTCATTTTTTTTCTCTTTCTGTTGTCACTTCCCCCTTGGTGTTGAAGTGATCACTGGTTCACCTGGGCACACATGGGTGTGATGAGTTGATCATTTGGTATTGAGTTGTGCTGGAGAGTGGGAGACTCACAAGGGTGTTGAGGACAGTGCAGTGTCTTGCAGAGTGGTGATTGCAGATGCCATACAGATGGTGGCTTGTATAAAGCCACTTCTTTATTTTCAGCCAAAGCCATTGTTTCCAAACCTTGACTTAAGTAATACCCTTCCCTTGTGGTTGTAACATCTCCAGCCCACAAGTCCAGTCCAAAAGCAGGCAGCAGGAGACTCCAACCAACCTGCCTGGGGTAGCTGTGATGCCATTCACTCTTCAGAGGAAAGAAGTTGGTGTAGGGGATAGATGGGTCTGAACTGAGTGGTGAAAGATGCAGAGAAATTTTTGCAGCAGTAGAAAAAACATTTTAAATTATTAGACAAAGTAATGTGGCCAGAAACCTTCCTTTCCCAAGCCAGGCAAGCTGCTTCTGCCAGGTATGGCTGCTCTTTAGAGGCTGAAACTCTGATTTCTGTGCCAGGCAACACAGAAGTGGTGTCAGGCTGAAATGGCTTGGAGGTTTGGACTTACAGTTCAGGGAGAAGGACATCCCAGCTGCAGAGTGGTGATAGAGTCCAAATTGAGTGCTAAGTCCTCTTCCTGTATCTTTTGTAGTCTATTATGTGGTTCTCTTGTTTCTCTACACCTGTTTGTGCTGCAGGTATCACCATTGCATTAGCCAGTCATTGAATATTGTCTGATGCATCTGCAATCAGGCATAGACTGGAAATACTTTCTTTGCCCCAAATATTAACTCAAGTAGCAGAAAATGCCTCTCTGTGAAGAGAATTCATATGGAAAACATGCATTTTCAGGCTGTCGGCACAGATTCCAAAACTTTAATGTTTCTGGTTTTGCTACCTTTCAAGAACATCATTGCTGCTTCTCTCTAGGCAGCACCTCTGTATTGCCTACCCCTTCTCTTCCCTGGATTTCATTAATATTTTTGTCATTTTTTAACTGTTAAACCTGAATCATGACCAGTCTGGGACAAACAGGTGGTTTAGGGTCTAACAACATCTTCACCAAGAGATGCTGCCTCTGGGAGACTGGTGGTATTGAGAAGCAACAGCTAGAGCAGGGATTGTTGTGCTTGTTCATTCTATCCACAGGTTTGACTGATGCTCTAATAGACAATTTTGAAAGAGAATGACATCAGGTTTGGAAGATTCATCTGTAATTGTGCTGGATCTCTGGCTGAGGGGCAGCTCAACAGCTAAAGGTTTTGCTGAAATCTTCCATGTAATCCAGGCAGACAGTTGGGGTTTTTTGGGGGTTTGTGGGAGGTTTTGGTTTTCTTTTTGTTTGTTTTGTTTGTTTGTTTGTTTTATGTGTTTGTGTTTTGGGGTTTTTTTGTTTGTTTTTGGGTTTTTTTTTGATACTGCATGCTCTCATTTCCAACCCCAGTCAGCAGTATGTGTTTGTTAGTCTATGCAGTGTTGGTGTGAGAAGAATTCAGAAAAATCATTCAGGAAAACCAATCATCAGTCTTTCCTGTTTGATTTTATTGCAGCTTCTTATGTGCTTGAAGTATTTACAAAATGCTTTCCTGGACTGGGGTTTACTGGGAGATGAGATCCCACTGAGGAGTTAAGATATCTGAAGCTTTCTTTTCTTTCTACAAAACTGTTGGAGAGGAAAGGGATTCAATTCTGGCATGATATTTCATAAGGTGACATTTTTTATAACTCATTGCAAATGTTACTCACCATCTACAAAATGTTCAATTAAACTGAAGAGCAGTGAAAAAATCCCCTTTGGTAGCTGCACTTATCACCAGAATCCCTCAGTTTTTTTGGAGCCAACATATTCCCCTTGGAGACTTCCACGTGGTGACTGCTGTGCTCTGTGACCAGTCCCACTCATTGGTGTTCCCTGCTCCCATGAGCCAGATTGTCACCCTGGGACAAAATTTCCCTTCCCCTTTGGGTTTATCCTTACTTTCCCGAAGATCTCTTTGGTCCTTGGTTGTTAGGAGACCTGTGCTTCATCCTTTTGTGTCCTGTCATTATTTCAGTGGGAATTAGCTGGACATGAATAACATTTTTAAAAGCAAAATTTGAAAATGACCTGTGATCCTCGATCCTTCTGAAAATCAGAGCAGTTGGTTCTACATGTAGTTTATTGAAACTTTAAGCTTCTGAGTCAGTACAATTGCTCCTTAGTTCTAAAAGCTTTAGTGGCATAATGTTTCCATAGAAAAGAAGCCAGTATATTTATAGTTTCTATTCGTATTATAGTCCTTCTGCCTCAAATGCCTTTGTGTGTGTCTTGAGGTTGACACATTGGATTCTATGATTCTGTATGTGCAGAGACACATGTGAGCAATGTGGGAGTAACTCTGGATATGGAACAAACAAACTTTTCTTACACTTGCACGAAACCAGGATACTGAGTGAGCACATTTTCTGGGATGCCAAACTGGCTGTTACAGATCTCTGGCTCCCCAGGAAGTTCGCAGATGCAGCTTTGCTGTGTGCTACAGCCACCCACTGTTTTGCAGTGTCAGCTGGGCTGGAGCTCAGATCCACCCACTCCCACCATAGCAGGCCCGTTGCTCTGGAGCTGAAGGCATATTGCAAATGTAGGGGCTCTGTGGAACACGGCTTCCCCACGGCAGGAGGAGACGGAACAAGAACCTGTGGCCTCGTGCTCCCAATTCCCCATCAGAACCACGAGAACCTCCCTTTTTCCCTGGATAGGGAACTAAAGTGGGACAAAACTCTGGCTAATTTGCTGCAGGAAGCTGTTGAGCTTTGTGCAAGGAGATGGACTAAGTAGTCCAATTAGTTATAGCTGCTGGTGTCCCCTGGTCCTGCCTTGGTGTCATTTATCAGTGCCAAACACAGGTAGACAAGCCTAGTTCCTTTTTTCCTTACCTGTGAAAACCTGTCGAGCCCATGTTTCCTATTACTCCAGTCACCTGTTAGGCTCTTAAGGAACCATAATTTATTCAGTTTACTGGACTTGTTCCAGTGCACAATTTACTTCTCGTTTTCCTAGACCTAAAAACAACATCACAGCCTTTGGAGAGCAAGGGTGGGGGCTTTCTACATCAGCCTGTCTTTAGGTCCTATTTATAAATGAGGAGAGTGAGAAAATATGTTTAAAAACATTCAAGCTTTAAAAATAAAACTGTGACCTAGTCAAAGAGTAAACATTAAGGAAAAATAAAAACCTATTTTAAGAGATGGAAGCAGAGAAGAAGCAGCAAAAATATTAAAAATGAATCTATTGCTGTAAACAGGAGGGTGTAAATCAGCAGCTTCTATCACTGACAGTTCGGAGATGCTGAGGACCTGCATCATCAGTGGAAAAGGAGGAATTGAAAAAAATATTGAGTGGGAAATAAAGCAAAGATGAGAAATCCACCTATTTGCATATGTGATGGGTTATTCATAAACAACAAGATAGTTCTCCTGACCAGATAAAAGAAATCAATGGCATAGTGTTTAAGTGAGATTAAAAAATACAGTGAGTGTCTGCCATTCTGCATTCCTCTCCTGAGCAGTGGTGTCACCTTTATGCTTTCAGGAAGCCCTTTAATGTGGAGTTGCTCGGGGGGTGTCGTGGTCTCCATGTTGAGAATAAAACATCTTAAAAAGGCATCGGAAGCTTTTACCGTGATAGACCTTTGGAAGTTTGTCCCCTCTGTGTCTGTTTTGTCACTGATACGTGGTTCTTCTCCCACACAGATTGCCCAGTCACTATGAACAATGGCCCAGCTATACTACAAAAAGGTAAATTACTCACCGTACAGAGACCGGATCCCACTACAGATCGTGCGAGCAGAGGCAGAGCTCTCGGCCGAGGAGAAAGCCTACCTCAGTGCTGTGGAGAAGGGGGACTATGCCAGTGTGAAACATGCCTTGCAAGAGGCAGAGATCTACTACAACATCAACATTAACTGTATGGATCCTCTCGGTCGCAGTGCCCTTTTAATAGCCATAGAGAATGAAAACCTGGAGATCATGGAGCTGCTGCTGAGCCACAGTGTGTACGTGGGAGATGCGCTGCTGTACGCGATTCGGAAAGAGGTGGTGGGAGCTGTGGAGCTGCTGCTGAATTACAGGAAGCCCAGTGGTGAAAAACAGGTTAGTTTAGTGTTCCTGTTCAATTTTAAGCTATTATCCTTTGTTAGGTAAGTGATACTGCACAGAGACGTGCAGTGCAGCACTCATAAAGCACAGTCCTTGATGCAGGTCCATCACTTTAAATGCCCAGAGCAAACGTGGGCAGTCCTGTTTGGATGCTTATTTTCCAGTGTGAACAAACATTTTCTGTGTGACTTAAACACTCAGCATCTTCTGTTTCACTCAGTGTTCTTTCCAGCCCTACAGTGTTTGTGGCCATACTGATTTATAGGTTGATTTATAGATGAGGACTTTCTAAAGGAATTTGTGGCTTTCTGAAATTACATTACAATCTGTAAATATGAACTATTGCCACGCTGTTGTACTGATATTAAGTGGAATTGCTTTTCATAAGTAAATCCTGAAAGCACACATGCTTATAAATAACTACAAGCGAGCAAAAGTCTGCTGGGTTTCAATCCTTTGCTGTAGTGCAAAGTCTTAGTCTCCCTCTCCAGGGAGCTCTAGGGCAGAAATTCTGAGGCAGAACATTATGTTACAGCAAGAGCTAAGCTGCTGTATAGCTGAGCAATGAGCAGCTATGACCTGTAGGAAGGATCCTTAGCTACAAAACCATTCCTAAGTTATATAAGGAGTTACATGAAGTCTGAATCCTGTCACTTCAAGTGTGACATATCACACTACCCCAACTGTGTTTTCTGGTTTTCTCCTTGTCATTTGTAAGCATTCCTGCCAATAATGGGAATAAGTTAAGTCTGTTACTGACCACTGACATTTTTTTGCATATTTGCTGCTTTAGAAAGGAACATGCAAAACTTGGGTAACCCTTATATATCAAGTCTCCTTTTGCAGGCAGCACATCCCTCTGTGTGTGAAGGAAGAAAATGATTAATACCAGTCAATCATAGAAGAAAACATTTTCAATGGATAGGTCCCTTAGTACATAGTTTTTCAGTAGTCATTTTATGTAGCCAAAGCAAACAACAAGGATCAACCCTGACAGCATTCAAGAGTGCTCAGCTTAATGTTTAGAAAAGCAGCATTTTGTGTGCTGTGTCAATGTGATTCTAATGTGTGATTTAAAAATTCATCTCTTCTATCAGACCTACAAGTTGAAATGATAGTACTGGGTTTTAGTCAAACAAAATATAAGTAGCAAAATATGGACCACACATGGAGAATGAGCCATTTTTATCTTAGTCTTCTGGCAATTTGAGCATCCTACAGCTCAACAGAAAGCAGAATAGAATAAAAGTTCTTTTCAGTGGCAATGAGGAACTGCCAGTAATTATTGCAGGTTAATGACAAGTTTCTCCTGAAATGTCATGGAAAGCAAGCGATGGGCTTCGTGTTGATTGCTGTAACATCTCTTGCATACCAAACCTTGTGGCCACTCAAATTCACAGCCTTGCTGGGTTAACTGGGCAGAGATAAAGGTCCCTGAAAGGTTGATTTATTGCAGCTGAAATTCAGCTCCGGTGTCTCTGGTTCAGTGACCCATTTCATGGAAGGTCTGTTTCATTTTTTGTTATCTCTGTGCCAGTCTGCAGCTCTCCTTCTGTAGTGAGTTTGTATCTGCTGCAGGGTTTACAGCTTGGAGGAGAACACGTGTGGGGGAGAAAGAGACACGGTGCCAGTTTCAGCTTTATTTACAAGGTTTGTTACAAGACCAGATTTCATCAGTGTATTTTAAACTAGTACTGGCATGATGCAAGATTCTATGTACAAACTAGGATTAACTTCCCTGCCTGGGTTTCAGGCTCTTCTGTAGACTGCAGGAAGTGTTTGGTGGTAGAGGGCTGCAGGACTGGACTTCCATTTCAGCAATTTCACTGATTGTTCATGCAATGATGGTAATTAACATTTATTTCATGTACAGTGATATAACATTAGATGGAGAGAAGTGCTTAGTTAAGCAAAGTTGGGAAAAAGTTGGTTAGTTTGTCAAATCACAAAGCTCATATAGGAACACGTTCCTGTTCCTAATTCCACAACAGTATCAATATACATTCATTAATTATCTTTGCTGGACCTTTTCTCCTAAAGTCCTTTGGGAATCCCATACCTAATTACATTCACAAAAAGCAGCTGATAAATCAGATTAGCACAGCTTTGTTCTCATCAGCTACTTACATGTTCTAAAACATATAGAAAACGTGGGTTTTGTCGAGTAGCAACAAAAATTCACACTTCATGAAAGGGTTTCTGTCTGGCTGAGAAATTTGTAAGCTGGTGTCACAGGGCTTCTTATATATCAGGTTTAGTATAATCTATTCATTAATTGTACACGGGGTTCAGTTTCACTAAACAAACCTGAGTGAAGGCAGCTTCTTGGACATGTGGCAGCTTGTTTCCCATCAGGGGCTGGTTGTCTTTGCTGTACTCCAGGCAAAGGTGCAGGAGCAGCATCTTCTAATTACTCTGTCTTAAATGTTCATTCATCTGAGTCTGGTGTCTCTGAAAACCTGTTAATTCCGTTCTCCTGCTGTCTGCTCCTGAGCAGTTATTATCTGCCTCTCTCCCAAAGTCTGGTTTCTCTGACTGCCAGGCATGAAGAGCTATTTGAGTCTGTTCACAGCTCAGTTAATTGTTGTCTTTGCATCTCGAAAGCAGCTGAGTAGCATCATTCAGCATAATCCATTTCATCATGGGTGTGTATCCTCCCTCATTCCCACAGCCTTATCCTCGTACCACAGTCCTGATGGGAAAATGTTTCAGGTTGCATTATTCCAGCCTCTTGTGGGGTTCCCGTGACTGTATCTAGTTAGCAAAAGATATGCCCAAAATGAGGCAGAAACCCATGGCCCTTTACAGACTTGACCTGCAAAGCTGCAGGTTCTCTCACCAGCCACAGGGGATCTGCAAGCTGATATGTCCTGGATGCTCCACACCTGTCTCTTGAGAGCTGCCTGAGGGGAAGAGCTCTGCTTTCCCCTGTGTGATGACCTTTTCAGGGAGCAGAAGTAAAAAACCTTTCAAATATAAGAAGTGACCTTTGTTGTGCTCCTTATGTGAGAGAACCAGGGTCTCATTGATGATATAAGGGACAGGGAAAAATGGATGAAGAGGTTGGATGGCAGAGGTGCTTGGATCCTGTTATTCAGAGAATTTTTATGAATCATTATTCTGCAAACCTTTGCTAGACTGCTGTTTAAGCACCATTTAGTGAAAATGCCATGAGAATGGCAGGGGTAAGTCATAGCCAGTAACTATAACAACACACAGCTCCCTCACTGCAGCCGTGCGTGTGAGGGGTGTCTCAGGAGAGGAGGAAATTACTCTGTTTACATGTGGAGCGTGTGAGAACTGGAGCATGAACCACCTCCCTCCAAAGGCTGCTGCAGAGCACATGATAGATTGGTGTGCTGGGCAGTGATGGGGTGGAATAGATGTATTTCCTTTTAGGTTTATCTCCAAGCAAGGCTCATGGGCTATTTTAAGAACTTAAAATTTCTTCTCAAATCCATTCTGTCCACTCTGTTTTGTGCACTGCTCTGTGAGTCTCCTGATAAAGATGAGGAGAAGACTTCACCAGTTACAGCCAGAATAATGGCTAATCCATTTACTGCTGCTTTCAAAGACACCATTGGCTATGGGAGATTTTGGGGTCAGTGAGAGAATTATCGTGGTGCAAACTACTTTTGATACCATGGGAAGAGCACAGTGGTGTACTGATGTGTTTCACTCCCAGCAAAGAGTAAAGCCCAGGTTTTAAATGACCCATCCATCCCTTCAAATTGGAGCTATTGGAACTCCTCAAACACACCACACCACGCTCTGGGGTGCACTCTCACCTCTTTCTTTATGTCTGTGTGCAGGTGTGGTCCAGAGTGGATGGAAGGTGCCTGTGAGCAGAAATTGGGGTGCTGAGGCTGCCAGAAGATGTGGTCTGGACATGGCACAACACTGAGATAAATTCTCAGGGAAATAAAGGAAATTCAATTATCTCCTCAAAACAGATTAAGTAACAAAAGAGCTTTTCAAGTTCTGTGATTTTTACGAGTCCACTTGATATTTCCAAATGTTATGTAATTTACTCCAATTAATCCTCCAAGCATTTTTTTTACAACCATAATTCACTTTGACCAATCACTTTGTGTTGCTCATTGGTCACTTAAGTCATGGGGTATTTTTGTTTTTCCCCAAATAGAAGAGAGACATTTGGAAATCAAGCACTGTATTCATCAACATTAAGAGGAACAACAGAACAAATTAATATTCATGGAAGCTAGAGGGTGTGAAAGTGTTGCTCTTCCTGAAAGGATCTGTAGTATTTTCTAGGGAATAAAAGTGAGCCTAATCTGTTGCAATAGTTATTGTTTGATTTTCTGGACAGTTAAGAGGCTGATGTTGTACTGCACAGTGGCAGAGGAGTAATATATGTGTATTTGGTATGGCAAATCATAGTCAGTGATGAGTGGCATGTTATTTTTAAACAGGACAACAGATCACTGAATAACCACCAGAAAGAGTGGTAGACAGAAACAGCAAAAGTCAGCACGTGCAGATGCAGTACTGGCTTTGGCCCAGGCTTGGTGAGTCAGGTGGCTCATCTCTTTGGGGTAGGAAGTTCAAATGCAAAGGAATGTCTGCATGGGACAGGTCCAATATGTACAGTGGTGAAACAAGACCTTGATACTATTCTGTAGGTACACATGGAAAAAAGATATCCAGCTGGGGTCCTATGGGGTTGGAATTAACAGGGAACTTAAAATTACTTCTTTCTTCTTCTGTTTTTTGGTTTGTTTTTTTCACTGCACTTTTTTTTACTACCATGGGAGCAAGGGAATGTATATATGAAGTCTGTTGAACGAATTCTCCTTTCCAGAAAACCTTGTGTCTCTCAGCCTATTTGATCCTTGAGTTTCACTGCACTTTTTTTTCCTAAAAGTCCTCTTAGTTGTTCTTTTTACTATACAAACATCAATACAGTGGGTTGTGTTTTCAGCCAGGCTGGATTCTGCACCTAAACTGCACTTAAACAGCATCTAATCTCCAGCAAAGAACAGAAAATACACGTCCAAAGATTCACATTTTCCTACATATTTGATTTGCTTTCAATTGATCATTAGTAATAGCTGTATTTCTTGGCATTTTAAAGCCACTGAAAATTAGCACAAATTTTCCCTGTGGCTCCAGATGAGGTCTTCTGGGGCACTTTCTTTACAGCTGCACGTGTGAATTCTGTGAAGCAGACACAGTTCTCCACTGTGCATCACAGCTCTCAGTTTGCACAGGTCTTGCCTCATTTTTTGCCTCACTACACAGCACATCAGAGACAGTCTGTGCTGACTGCTGAGCCCCCTTTCTGTTCTTTAAGGAGCTCTAATCAGTCATCTGAATTACTACACATTCATGGTGTAGCCATAAGCACCTTTACAGGGTGGCTGTTTCCTTCACATCAGAGCCGACATCGACTGTTTTCATCTCTGGTATCTGCCAAACTTAGCAATTTGCTCATGGCAGATGGCTCCAAATTAATCTGGTCCACAGATTAGACTGCAAATGCAATTCCTCAATAAAAAGAATAAAAAGGAAAGGGATCACAGCTTAGTTTATGGCTGTGATTCAGTTTGTTTCGATAGTCCAAAGGCCTTCGGAATCAATGAGACCTCAGCAGATCCATATGTATTCCAAAAAAAGGAGCTTTACCAAAATAAACTCTGGAAGAATATGGTTGTTAAGAGGAAACTATAAAGAATAAAAGGCAAGTTTTCAGTCTTAGTTGCTAATCATCAGATACCTGCTGGTGGAAAGTTGATGCCACTTGATACTATTAGAGAACTTAAAACCTAACCTCAAAACCCCTCTTTCAGGTGAGCTGATGAGTGAAAATCCACTTTAATCTTCATGAAGATATCATAGATCAATAGCCTAGAGACAGTCTTTCGTAAAACAGAAAATAGAGATTTCATTAAGGCATATTATTCTTGCCCAAATCCAGTAACCTTCTTGATACAATGTGGTTTAGCTTAGTTAATTTTCCTAGTCACACCAGATTCTTGTCCTGCAGTCAGAATCCAGTGCAAAGTTTAACTTTTACCACCAACAGCCCTTGATTTTACAGACTTGCTGGTAATTACTAGATGTGCAAACTTGTTGTCAGCCCTATGCTACCACTGATGGGACTGTTTAAGTCAAAGGAAACAGTTTAGTTCTCAGATATCTCATGATATAAAATCTAGATTCTGTAGGCAATTGGAAAGAAAAGAGTTTTAGAAGCAGCTGGTGTTCCTCATAGTCTGGCTGAAGGGGATCTGTCTCACCTTCAAGCAAAGTGTAGGTGAGACAGAACAGGTCCTGCCCTGTGGGACCTGGGGTTTGTAGCTGTGGGAAATATAATCCTATCTCCTTCAGGAATAGTTCTTTTAGAGGTGCAGGAGAGACTTTGGGACTTCCCAACTAAAATTCCTGATCCCTGCAGAACTGGCTCCTAATCTATAAATTGAGGATGGATGTGGGGAGATCACTCACAGACGGAGCAAAGTCTTGCTTATGTAGTGGTAACAGATCCCAAAGTGAAAGTGTGTAGCCCTTCTGCAACATTAACCATTACATACCAGCAGTGTTTGTGTTCTTCCTCACTTTGTGAAGATCAGCTAATTCAGGGAGGTGTTGGTGAAACCTCAGCACCTGTATCAAGGGTGTCTGTAGGCAGAGCCTGTTCTGACTGAGCTCTGGCTGGCCAGCACTGTAACACAGGGTATAACAGGCTGGTGGGTGACTCAGTACAGGTGATGTGTCCTTTGGTATGACTCAAGACAGCCATTTCCATGTTAGCATGAGAGCTCCAACGTGAAAAGGGAAGGCTGAACCTGGTTAGATACACTGGTCGAGAGCAGTTTCTCAAGAAAAGCAAAAGTTGAGAAAAAAAGGCTGCAAGTTCTCAGTATGGAGGTATTTGAAAGACACAATAAAGATTGTGTCTGAAAACAGAGGACTAGCTGTTACTGCTCCAAAGCCTAATGGCTCCGTTAGCATCCAAGCTTTTCATTATTTTTATTGGTGCAGTAATAATTCACAGCTATAGTTAACATGCCTTTGACACTGGCAGCTACCGTCAAAATGAATTCCATCTAATTAAACTAAACAACAGAGAGGTCAGAGACCACTCCAGTTAATGATTGCATTTAACTGGGAGTTTCTTTCCTCCTTCCCCACTGCCTTGTTCTCTAAATAATCTTAAAACTAAGTGAACAAGGTGTGAGGCAAAACAAAGAACTGGGGTGATACATCTCATGGACCTAATGAGCAGCATCAAGGTTAAGGCTTGCAGGCTGCAGTGGCAGCTACAGGCTTCCAGCAGTGGCAATAAGTCACTGGCTCCTGCCCTGGGTCAGCCTGAAGTCTGTTTTTAGTTCCTAGGAGTGTGGGTGGGGTCAGGCCAAGAACTGCCTTACAGCATGTACAAACAGGTTGTGTTTGTAGTTTAATATACAGACATGTGGAGAATTTGGGAATGATGCTTCCCAGAGAATGATCTTTACTCTGAAGGAGGGATCTTAGCACTTGCCTGCATTGGGTAAACTGTACAGTGTATTTCAGTCAGATGCAATATGTTCATGGGATTCACCTGGATGGATGAACTATTGTAGGGGAACTATTTGTAGGGGAAAAAAAATCCTTTTTGTGTTCCTATACAAGTAAACTTCTGGGCTCTCTGTAGATCTGTTGATTAAGGGGTTCTGTTTCAAAGAAACATATTTTATTACCTACCCACATCCATGAATGTGCCTACTGTACTCACCTCCCTTTCCTCATAAGCCCCAATTATAGCATCACCTGTTCCCTGACATCACACAACACGTGGGTTTGCCTCTGATCTGTATGACTCCCCCAGCCCAGAAGTTTGACCTGGCTGTCTAGATTTACCAACACAGATGTTTGTGAGAGTCTTCCTGGGGCAATGGTTGCAACACGTTTTCCAAGAGAAGCTTCTCTCTATGGGGAAATGGAACATAACAAATTATAGGCTCCTCTGAAACAAAGTCTGGGATCTATAAAAACCTCTAAAGAACTGCAGGGCAGTTTGGGAGGAGTCCCCCAGTCCTTACCTGGCTGTTGAATAGGGCTGTGCTTGGCTGGCAAAGCAGAATGTCACCTCTCTGGCTTGTTTATCCCTGTGATGGGCAGTATTTTGGTGGCAACAGTGGGGGGGATATCAAAAAACCATTGACTAAGAACAATATTCTCACTGCTTATCTCTGCATTGCTGCAGCAGGGGAATGCTGTAATCCAAGGTCTTTGCTCTGTCATTGCCTTGGGAGAACATGTTGGAAAACTGCTCAAGCCTGCGAGAGGCTCAGGGCCACGTGCACCGTCGGTGTTTGGTGCATGGCAGTGACAGGGGGCTCGTGTGCTCCACTTACACACTCCTCAGGCAGACAGATGAGGAGGTAGCACCAGGCTCTGCAGCATGAAGTGCATATCATTAGCTAGATGCTTTCAGCTTCTAGCACTAGGAATAACAGAGGAAGTCACTGTCAGTGGGAATAACAAAGATCACAACCATGCAGATTTTATTCGCATGCAAGACCCTGCCACCTGTCTAGATTGTCATTTCTTTGCTCTTGCAAATTCTGGGGTCTTTTCCTAAGCCACAGTGGCTTCTTGGTTAGTAAATCAATGCCAAAAGCATAACTTAATAGTCAAAATGGTGAACAATGACCCTGCTGGTTTGTGAGCATCAAGATGTTTCTTGTGCAACATCCAACAGTGCTGGGCTGGCAGCAGGTGCAGTCACTGCTCTCTGTGATGCTGTTTTATGAACAAATCTAATTTTCTTTATTTTTTAAGAATATGGTTCAATAGGAACACAACCCAAGCAAAAAAAACCCTCCCTTTTCAAGCCCTGTTAGCAACATATTACCTCACCTAATCTTAGTGAAACATCTCTCACCTGCATAAGGTAATAAATTGCTGGGAAAAGGGTGTTTTATGTACAAAGATGACATAAAAAGCTGTAGATAGCATGTTGATTAACCTATATTAGCACATCCTGTCCTTGTTCCCACTAGGAATAGATAATACAGAGACCAGGTAAAATAAATTAAAAAGCTGGACAACTCTTCCTCACAGGATAAAACCTGAAAAATATTAGAAAAATAGCAACCATAATAAAAGAAAGATTACCTTGAAGATGGAGCCTGCAGATTTCCAGATAACCATGGACTATCTTTAACCATGCTTTGGGTCAGGGGAAAGCTTATCCATAAAATGAATAAATATCTAAGGTGAAGCAATGTTCCAAGGCCTTTAGAGTAGTTAAGAAATTTATAGGTCTGGATTAAGGAAGCTCTTTAACAAAATTAATTTCCAAACTTAAAAACAACACTAAAAATAAAGACTAAACCCTAATAATTTTTACTGAAAACAGCTGCTCCTTTCACGGAACAACTCTTAAAATGGGAATGAAGAAAGCAGAGGAAGGGGGGGAATGAACATTTTATGATTCCAAATTGGGGGGAAAATCGTCTTCAGGCATATATGAACCTAGTCTGCCTATCCAATATTCAGGAAATTATCCAGTTTAGTCCCATGTCAGCAATACTGGACTTAACACATGTGTTGGTATCAGACAGTCTCAGGAAACAGCTCCAGCAAGCAGCCAGAGAATCTCTGCATTTTGGAAAGGCTGTGGTAGATCCATACCATGCTGTGAGCCAAGTCCTCGTGTCACTTATGCCACTTTAGGAACTTCATTACTGTCTGGATTTGTAGCAGTCCTGAACTTTTGTCCTATGTTTGTTTTAACTGGAGAAGTGTCATCATTCAGCAAGCCCCAGGCCATGCAGGTGTATGACAGAACCAAAATTCGCTGGATAGTTGGTCACACCACAGAGATAATGTGATGTGACATGTAAGTTGTGACTGCCATGAACTTTTCAAACATTCCCACACAGATGAGAAGTCATGACCAGGAGAGGGGGCAGCTGCTTGAGGCACAACACTGGTCTGATTCCTCAAAACAGGAGTAGGTACCCATTAGACCATCTTCCTGCTGGATTCAGTAGTTCCTAACTGGAGCAAGACAGAGGAACTCAGGGCAGAGCAGACTTCAGGTTGTGTTTCAGTTCAATACAAGAGGTTCAAACACAAGGTAACTTTTTACAGCGTCCAACTGTGACTTGAAGAATAAACCACACTGACTGTGCTCTTCCTGCATTTCATCATCAAGTGCCTCATCTCATCTCCTCCACCTGTATCTGAGAGGAAAGTGGCTCAGAGGAGAATGCTCTGCCTGCAATAACTTGCCACAGGCCATTTAAATATGTATTTGAAAAATCCTTTCCTTGTGAAGGCTTCTCTCCTTATTGCTCTTTTTTAATCCCAGGCAGAAGAGAAGTTATTATGTAGCATCAGCCACAAATGGTGACATCTTTTGAAAACCTTTCTGGCTGTGTTGCATTTCCTAAACACATGGCTGAACACAAGCTCTGATGCAGTTCTGCCACTGTCAAGTGCACTAGATTTCAGTGTAGCTCTGAAGACTAATCCCTTGAGTCTACCTCCATTTTTAAACACATGGATAAGAAGCCAAATTAAAACTGGAAGAATCTAGAGCAGTTATATCTGTATTTTGCTTTTCTTTACTGGTTGTAGAGAAAGCCATTTGATTATACAGGTATCACAAATTTAATTTTTCACGTTCTTTCAGTAGTAGTGCATTGTAGTAGTTAATGATTATTAACAATTCCATGATTCTCTATCATGCCAATTTTTATTCAGAGGTGCCTATTTTAGTGTTAATATGTACCCCTGATAACCTTGTATCAGCATTTGGCTTGCTACAAGGCACTAAAAAGTACTAATTCTCTCTGTTTTGCAGTATTAATCTAAGGGGCAGAAACTTTATTTGGCTTTACAAGCATGGAAGTCACTGAGGAGATTTTAGACCAGAAAGAGCTTTTTCTTCAGAGGGATGTTCTGTGACAGCTGTATTGAAGTCAGTGGAACACTGCAATAATAGCAGAGCTTGCTCATAAGTACATCTACAACAATGTGTGCCTTATGCCAAAGTTGCAAAGCTTGTTCATAATCAGCACAAAAGCCCTTAAGTATTGTCCTTTTTTAGATATCAGTTTGTGTTGTTCATTGTATTTCCTTTACGGAATTACATCGTTCCATGAATTGTGCTAGAGAAAATTCCAACCTCCCTATACTAATAGAGGTACTGTCATCTCTCTGATACAAGGCCCCTCTCAAGGCATCTTTGATGAAGATACTCAGTTATTGAAACATGCACCACTGTATCACCTAAAATGAAGGCTTAAATTTATACAAGCATGTCACATTTTCCCAGAGACCCACATAAGGTTCCTTCCAGTACTTAAAGGGAGCTTAAAAGAAAGCTAGAGAGGGACTTTTCATAAGGGCAATGGGGAAAGGCCTTAAACTGAAGGAGGGAAGGTTTAGATTAGATATTTGGATGAAATTCTTTGCTACAAGGGTGGGGAAGCCCTGGCACAGGTTGCCCAGAGAAGCTGTGGCTGCCCCATCCCTGGAGTGTCCAAGGTCAGGTTGGAGCAACCTGGGGCAGTGGAAGGTGTCCCTGCCCATGGCAGGGGGTAGAACAAGATGTTCTTTAAGGTCCCTTAAACCCAAACCATTCTGATAAAGAAATGAATGCCCATAGGGTTGTGTCAGTTAAAGAATTTGTTCATGGGTTCAGGCAAGAAGCAGGATTCAAGTGACCATGGCAGTCAAAAGGTGTATATTTTTCAAGACCCTTTTGCTGGCAACACTGCCTCTGTCTGTCTTGTCTATAGAGCTGCAGTCAGTGGTACCACAGGTCTATGATTCTGAACAAAACCACTGTCACTGCTAAAGCTCCTTCTGACCATCAAGCATAAATTGATGTAGTACATAATCTTTTTAGAATGACAAAAACTGGCTGTGCCTGTTACCATACTTGTGGATGACACATGCACTTCCCCCATGCAGCTGTAGAGAGAAAAGAAACTAGAAATAGGGATTCCTTGATCAATAAGTTGCCCAGGCTTCCATTTCTGTAACTGTTGTATTTGTAGTTTTCCAGTGAAGCTTGCATGAGTTTGTTTTGGCAATTAAAAAATCTTCTATAACACACCGTTGAATCAAAAGGTACCCAAGCTGAAAATAATGAAAATTAATATATCTACATTTTATCATGGGTATTTGTTACACTGGTCCAGGTGAGTTGATAGTTTATGAAAATGGGGCAATTCCACCTGCAATGGGCAATAGTATTACGAGATCAGTTATTTCCAGACAAAAGTGGAGGCATTCTCAATGCCAGAACTGGGTGTATGTTTATCTGACCCAAGAAGTAACATGTGTAATCTGTTTAATCCAACCCAAGAAGTTTACAATTAGAGATTAGCAAAACTAGGTAAAGGATTTTGTGGTTAGGCTTTGCTTTTTTTTTAGATACTCTCTATTGCTTCAGATCTACAGTTGAGGTCCTGAAACCTTCAGTAACTGGAAACTGAGCTGTGATGTTAATGTTTTGTTTCACTCTGTTCACTGGCAGAGCCAGCAGTGATGTCAGTCATTGCTGAAGGGTTATGTGGGGAGACTGCAGCTGAGAGCACCTGTAAATGCTGAGCAGAGACCTGAACCTGAAGGAAGACTAGTGTCTGTCAGGGTCACCAGACCATAATCAGGGTCAATGTAGAGGGGCAGATAAGTGTAAGATGCAGACACAGAAAACCACCCCCAAATAATCATTAAACAGAGCCAGACTCTCCTCAGAGTTCAAGATTGTGCACTTGACTGCCAAGTTCCCTTGCTGCAGAACAGCTTTTTTCACCTAGTTGTCCCTTTATGTATGCATCAATAGATGACAGATGCTGTGGGAACACTGTGGAGTGCTTTGAAGTCTTCTGGTGTTTGAACCAGTATTTTAGCTTCCATGGTCTATAAAAGGCAAAAGGTGCATTCACATTAGTCTATCAGTTTGGTTAAGGACAATGTTTTTGAAGTGAATCTCCTTAGCTCTCACATTTATTGCACCTTTGTTCACATTACTGAGCAGTCTTGGAACACTTGAGCTACGTTGCTTTTACACACACTAAACCACAGGACCTGGGTCCTCTGGGGAGCTCCAGGGAAGATACCAGAATAGATCAAGTTCAAAGTAAAACTCCTGAAAGACCTACAACAAGGCCACCGTACCTTCAGTGCCAGCTTTTTTCCTTTTTCTCTCTGTAGTTTCTCTCTGTAGTTCCTCTTACCCTGTACTTTTTACTAACATCAGCAGAGATTCCTGCTCTTCCTATCCAGACCTCTCTTCCAGAAGTGCACTGTTTGCTGGAAAACTTGTTTTTCCATTCAGAGGAGAGCTTAACTATACTGAACGGTGCTTTTCTGTGAGCTAATAATTTTCTTCTATTTTAATGAATTAAGCTTTTTTTCTTCACCCTCCTTTTTTAAATAAAGGGGATTTTTCACTCTCTGCAGCATCACTCAGAGAAGCAGTGGCACAGTTGTAAACAGCCTGCTTTTATAAGGATTAAATCTAGGAAGTATTCAGTCACTTGTTGTTAATAGTAGTGTTAATTTCTCAAGTGACCATTACCAAGATGAAATACAGACGAGGCACTTGCTCCTATGCCAGTAGTGGCAATAAGATTCTGAAGGACTCAGCTTAACAGCTTATGTCAAGTGATGAGGTTAATGGAAAAGAATTTTGTTATTCAGGTCACTTAATGAAAATAACCTTGGAAGAGCTTAGCAGAGCCCTTGGGGTAGAATAAATTATTCCTCTTCTTGCTTCCATCACTGTAAGTTAACCCAAGATATAGAAGAAGCTGATCTAAACATGAGCTCAACCAGGCAGAGTAGCACTGGAGGAACATCAGTGATGACAATGTGTTGTAATCTGCTGTCACTCCAGTGGTAGAATACAGCCTTTGAACAAAGGTTAGCTTTGCATAGCCAGTGCTTTAAAACAGGTCAGTTTATGATGCAGGTTATCAAAACACTGCAAGAAGACAGCCAAAATACCACAAATTTTTGACCTTTGGGTCAGGTAGACACAGTGAAGAGGCCACAGCAGCCATCAGTCACATCGTTCCTGTTTTGTGTGTTGCTGGTTTGCTTTGCTGCTCAGAAATAAGCTTCAGCTCCAGTGATTTGAGACTTTGCACTGGTCTGCTCCCAGATCCCAGGGAGCCTCTGTGTCTCTGCACCACTGTTTCCCTCCTTATCCCTCAGTTAAAAGTGCTGTGAGCTGCCCAGGAGCACGTGCCTTTACCACAGCAGCTGCTCGAGCCTCAGGAAGCACTGCACCATTTTGGGGGTGAGGGCTGGTATGTGCCAGAATAAGGGAGGAGAGATCACTTGCTTTGATCCCAAATATTGCAACAGTAACTTTGAGTGCCCTAAATCCAGGTTTAGAAAACCTCTGGAACAGACAGAATCAGCACTAGCCCCACCTCTAACATTACTGCCTTCTCCTCAAGGGCCCATTTCATATTCCAGGCAACATGAATAACTCATCTGTGTAAAGCAGAAAATCCTTTTCGCAGCCCTTGGTACCATAATTTTGATATAGAAAAACAAGATTAAATTTGGCAGTAATAGGAGTGATAGAGGGGGAAAGTGTTCTTCCTTTGAGGCAGAGGCTCTGAATACAGCAACAAGTCACTGGCTGAAAAAGGAGGGGAAGAAAAATAAATGCAGTTATATTCAAGCATCAGGACTTTAAAAAAAAAGCTTCTAAGAAAGAGAATATAAACCCACACGTTTGTCTTGACATTTAACAAACTACCTAAACAAGCTAAACAAAGGAAAAGAGAGTTAAAGACCTTACAAAGAGAGCTGCTTTCAGCCATTTGTTACTAGATATCTTAAAATACGTTTATCCAACCTTGCTAAGAGACACCAAGCCCTCTATGACCCACAGCAAATCCTCACTACTGTTTTCTCTACTTCCCCATGAACCCTATTTATCCTCTCCCTCCTGCCTCAGGGACCAGCCTGGGTAGCAAAGCCTCTCTACACCTGTGTGTCTGTAGGCTGCCAGGGATTTAACTCCTCACGTGCCACATTCAGGGGAGCAAGTTTATTCCCCAGAATCCCTCTAGCCACCCAGAGAGCCCTGCTCCAGTAACTAGCCCTACATCTCCATGTGCTGACCACCTTTGGGACCATGTTGTGTGTCATGAACGGGCTCTGTCCCACTGTTGCATCTGGGTTACGTAGGGGTTTATTGATGAACTTTGGCTCTTTTGTGCTGTAGAGGTCCTTAACTCCCAGGGAACTGACTTTCCATGGCTGGAGGTTCACTGGCTCATAATCAGCCTTGGGGGTATCCTGTGGAAGGATTTTTAATCACCTACCTCATGATACTTTATCACTGCTTTACTTTAGGATTTATACAGACTAATATTTCCTGGCATTACGACTCTTTGACAATAGTTGTCTCAAACACCTTTGGCATTTGCAAGGTGAACCAGACCTACTGTTCACCAAAACCAGCATTCCTGCCTTGAGCAGGAGGATGCCAAGTGCCAGGGCAGGAGTCGTGGGCACATGGATGACGATGTGTTTGAGTGACGATTAACACACAGCAGAGAGAGCTGCCTGTGCTGCAAATGGAAACACTGTGTGCTTGGCATGTAAGAGCATTTCCATCTAATTTTGCACTCTGCATACAGTAATAAGACACAACAGGGTGTGCATTAAGCTCATCTTTTGGAAAGTGCAATAGTAGCTGGAATGCACAGCCTGGAGTGGCTTATTTGTAGTGGACTATGGCTCATTAATTTTACATTTAGCTTTTTTTCAAATCCATGTAAAAAAAACCCCAGTGAATCTATTCTGAAGGCAGTTATGTCATGTATCCTTACAATGAAAAGTATTTTCAAATAAAAACAGTAGGGAAAAGAGAAGAAGAGCTTTGCCCAACTGCAGACAGTGTTTGGTTTGTGCAGGACCTGCTACGAGCAGGTTCTTGGCCTGCCAATGCAGATATATCGTGCAAATGGTGATAGCTATGGATTTCTATTCAGGGCTCACTCTTTTCTAGACTTTCTTTTTGTGCAGTTACCTGTGCCTTTTGCCTTCCTTTCTGTATTTCCTTCCTTTTTTCCCTTCCTTTTTTTTTTTTCTTTTGGTATATGAACGAATACTCATTTCAGGTGAGGTTTACATATAAAGCATTTGGAATGGGACTGACTTTTCAGACTGGAAGCTGAATGGTCACAGGGTCCTGATGCAGCTGGCATGATTTGGGGGAAGATGGTTCTGTCAGAATAGCAGTGTGTGTGTGTGTGCATGGCTATAGCAGGATTTAAAGAACAGAGGGTGTTACAAAAACTCTGTTTTGTTACGACGTCACTTCAAAAGTGTGAAAGAGGGATGTCTGATTTCTGCTGTTCCACATGAGATATGACTTCATCCCTTTATGGTTTGTCCCTTCATACAGGTTCCAACCTTGATGATGGACACCCAGTTTTCAGAGTTCACCCCAGATATCACACCGATAATGCTGGCGGCTCACACCAACAACTACGAAATCATCAAGCTGCTTGTCCAAAGACGGGTAACAATTCCACGCCCACACCAGATCAGATGCAACTGTGTGGAATGTGTCTCCAGTTCGGAGGTGGACAGCCTGAGGCATTCCAGGTCAAGGCTGAACATCTACAAAGCCTTAGCCAGCCCTTCCTTGATTGCCTTATCAAGTGAGGATCCCATTTTGACGGCCTTCCGACTGGGCTGGGAGCTGAAGGAGTTGAGCAAAGTGGAAAATGAATTCAAGGCTGAATATGAAGAACTTTCACAGCAATGCAAGCGTTTTGCTAAGGACCTTTTGGATCAAGCACGGAGTTCCCGAGAACTGGAGATCATTCTCAATCACAGAGATGATCAAAGTGAAGAGCTGGACCCCCAAAAATGTCATGATTTGGCAAAGCTAAAGGTAGCAATAAAGTATCACCAGAAAGAGGTAAGAGCCATCTAAATGTGAAGGCATTGGGTAAAACAATTCGTTACTCACAATGGGTTTATTCAGTGTTTCTGGCTCTCAGGTGTGCTATTGCATGGGGCAGAGAGCCCTGTGCACCTGGGTTAATCACAAACCAGGAGGCTCAGTGCACCTTGGTGACAATGGGAATTTGATGGCAGTGGAGGGCAACAGGACTGGGATTTGCTGCAGTGGGCTACAGCTCCTACAGTACCAACAACTTCTGTTTCAAAGCTACTTGAATCCCATTCCATTGTAACCCATCCCCTGTAGAGAACAGCCTTCAGACATTTCCAGGTCTGTCTCCAAAAGCTTTTCCCAGTCAATGCTTTTGTACAGGAACCCAGAGCTAGAAGGGGTTGCCTAGCTCATAAAGGTTAATTCCTTGGATTCCTCCTTGACTGCAGGAAATAGTATAATACACAATTCACTTCCTGCAGCCACCAAACACTTCTAAGCACCCATTCAACACTAATTCATAAAGGCCAGAGAAATGAGACCATCTAAAGAGAGCAGGAGAGATCTGGAGCACTGCTACTGTCTCAGGTTTCCATGTTACCAGCAGTTTTATTAGGTGAAAATGCTTGTGTGATGCTTGGAAGTGGATCTCATCATCCAAATGCTTCTTCACTCCTATGACATCTCAGGTTGATTCTTGGTCCTTGATCCAACTGTGTTTTAGGAACTGAGAAGCAGTTCCCAGAAATTCAAATTCCTGCCTGTAGTTCCAGAGAGGAAAGCCATACTTCAGCTAAAGGACACAGAGCCTTTCAGAAGCCCTGCAAATCCAGAGATTTATAAGTTGATTCAATAAAGGCCATGAACCCCAGAAGAATGCTGACAACAGTTTCATTATTTGGCTCTGGATTTTCTTTCTCTTTCCAAACCCAGACAGAATTTAGTAGATGATATATGACTGTTGGCCAGTGATATTCCAGGTTATCTGAAGGAGGAATTTAGTTGCTTGGTTGAGGAACTGAATTCTTATGTCTCTTACATTCTTCTGTGTCTTGGAGGGTGATGTGGGTGGCAGAAGAACCTGCTACATTCCTCTTTTCACTGACTTCCCCACAGTCAATGCTTCATTTTATGCACTGACCCAACATGGTATGATATGTTCCACCTCCCTGAATGGCTGCTCGTGTCCTCCAAAGTACAATAGTCAAGGAGTGAAAGATGCAGATTTTCTTTCATCCCTTTGGTCTGTTGTGGTTCCTGAGTGCCAGTCCCTTGATGCAATGAGCTGGAGCTGGAACCTCAAGCTTCTGGGATTCTGTACTTGGCCACTTGCTGCTCTTCCTGGGCTAATCCAGTGAAGTGTCAGCAAGGCTCGCTCTGTCCTGTCAGGTTGTGCTTTTCACTGGGCTGTGACAGGGTTAGATAACACCATAACTGCCTTAGGGACAAGAAAAAGTAGTGAAACATGAGTCTGGAAGAGGGTAACACAGGTAATAGGGTCAATGTTCACTGACTCTAAGAAGGACCAGAAAGACTATTTCTGCTTTTTTACTGACCTGACAGCCACAGATGCTGCAGTCACGTGCAGCCTTCAGCAGCCTGGCACTGCTGTGTGCAGATCACTGCTGATCCTGATGTCACTGTTGACATCCAAGTGTAAAGCTGTGGCCATCCTTATCTCCTATTCACATTCAGCAAGTGCAAGCCTGAAGGACTTGACTGTATTTGAAATGAGGTTCTGAATAGTCCTGAAGGTTTTTTATTTTAGAGTAACAAATTTTTAATCTTGCTTGACAGTTTTTATCCTTTTTTTTTAGGGTGTATTTGACTGAATTCCAAGCATATGGGCAAATTCTGTGTTTTGTGACATATTCATGACAGTTCCAGCCTATAAATGATGGCAAATATGCTCTGTGTTGCCAGCTAAAGTCAGTGCTGTTTGCAGGTAGAATACTGGAGGGCTGCAGCAGAATGAATGAGGTTGGGAAACCAAGAACTGAACCCTGTCATGTCCCTAGTTATTCACAAAGACCCGATGCATCCTGCAGGATGGTTGTGGTTTTCTTATCATGATAATTAGGCCATCTTATCACGATAATTAGTGCAATACAAAACCTCTAGCAAGATACAAACATCCTGCCAGATTCTGAAAAACTGAGTAGGAACATTTGCCAGGGAGATGCTGAGAAATGTTTTTTAATCATGATTGAAGAGTATCAGACTGAGAGAATTTTTGTGGGGACAGGAAGGAAAATAGAAGCAAGTTTGGTTTCATGAAAAACAGTTCTGCAGAGAGAGGCAGCAGACTTTTAAAAGCAGATCATCTTGTTCTGCTGAAGCTTTTTGTCTTAACATTAAATGGGATTGGCTTGGATGGAGAAGCTTTTTATATCTTAACGTTGACAAAGATAAAAGTCAAATCTCTAGTTGTCTAAGACAAGAATCCAAAATTGACTTTGGTTATTTTTTCTGGGGTGTCAGTTGTTATTGCAGGTGTTTGTTCTTTCTATTCAGCATAAAGAATGCATATTTTAGAATAATTGGATGTGGCACCTGGGGACATGGTTTAGTGGTGAACATGACAGTCCTGGGTTAATGGTTGGACTCAAGGATCTTAGAGGTCTTCTCCAACCTTAATGAGTCTGTGGTTCTATGAATTATTCTATGAGCTCTTGCTCCAAACTGTGCCCTTGGAGGAAGGCTTTTAAAAGTTAAATAGGTGCTAACTATGCAGATGAATTGGCAGTAAATTTTTTAACAGAGTATAATCTGGTTAAGTGCCTAAATGCTGTTGGAGGTTAGACATTACCTTGCTGAGGCATTTGCTGAATTAGCTGCATCTTTTGGCACTTACCTACTGGAGAAAAACCTGATCTTGTCCTTTAGGTTTTAGCAAACAGGAATCAGACACACATCCCTGTTCTCTGCACATACTGTAAACATATATATTCTCTATAAACATACTCATGGGGCACAAAAGTTTATCTTTTAACCTGACCTGAGTGCCTCAGTCTTCCCAGGGAAAAACGTGTGCAAGGGCTGGATTAGCAAAGGGAAGCACTTCAGTTCTGTTCTTCCTTCAGATACAGACTGGCCTCATCCCAAGGGCTCCACCTCAGTCTGTATCCCCAGGTACATCCCACTGCCACTGCATTTCTGCCTCATCACACAGGTACAGGTTTGTCTTTCCAATGGTAGAAAAATCTCTTATTCTGGGTTTTTTCCCCAAAAAAACCCCTGGGAGGTACAATTTTGATTATTCCCAACCATTACATATGTTTAATATTTTACAAACTGACAAATGTGTCACTTATTAGGAAGAAGACCTTTTTCCTTTGGAGACAGGCCAAAACAATGGAGAATAAAATTCTTGCTTTTCATATTTGCTTTTAATAAGCCCATGAATCCAAGAGGGTAAATTACTGTTTAGACAGATGGAAAAAACTCAGTTATACAGGAAAAATTAAAATGTGCCCTAAGGTAACTTTGTAGTATATTTTATGGTAGTAAATGGTAAAAACATGCAGTGCAATGTTCAGAAGCTCCTTCTCACTGCTCATCTTAAGTGTAAATGGTTGTGTCCTCGGGTTCAACTTGCAAAAGGGCCCTGATCCTTTCTCCTGAAGACGGGAAGGACTTAATAGTTGTGATCCCTGTTTGCATGATAGTCACAAAATATTAGAAAACACTGAGAAACATGGCTAATTAGATCCAGCACAGACATGTCAGTTTTCTCAGTGCACTGATAAAGAAATCATTTTCGAAGGATCACAGCAATTCTGGTCTAAGAGACCAGCAGGTTTTTCATAAATGCTTTGTAATATATAGCATTTGTCTTTGTATTATTACTTTTCAATTCAGTTGTTTTATTCATGGCTAATTTTGGAAGGAGAAAGATGCTGAGGACTTAATACGAAAAGACACAGTTCAGCTGTTGAGGATCAGTCTTCACTACGCTGTTCTGGCACCAAATTAGCTCTGCAGTTGTTAATTTGTTTGCATTTCTAAGCAAAGAAAGATGGGGAAAAGTCATCTCTTAGGATTTTGCCAGTCACGTAAAGCACAGTTGTATATACAGTGTATATCACTGTATTAGAGAATCAGAGCATAGGCAGCATGCAAATAGCATTTTTATGTCCTTTAAGGGTTTTTTTACACTGTCAATAATGTAGAACAACCATAGAGTAGCAGTGAATGAGGTCTGGAAGGGCAGATTTCTCTTTGTATTTAACATTCTGCTGTGCCACAAGAATAGCAATATACATTCAGCTTATTCCTGTTCTCTATCACAGGTCATTCACATCTTCAAAATGAAGTGAAACATCACAGTAGTGGGGTTTTTAATGGATTTTTCGGCTGCTGGTACTGGCAAATAGCTGTGCAGGGTTAGTTTATGTGTCTGTAAAAAATGCACACAATACAAGGCACTCAAAAAAATGTCTTTTGCCTATGATTATATTGCTTTGCACTTCCATGGAATTAGATCAAAGGAGTGCACAAATTCCCTCTCAGAAATCTTAACTGTAGTCTCTCCTCATCACTGTGCTCTAATCAATGGCAGGAAAGGAGAGAAATAGAATTGTTTGCTTTCCCAATTTAAAAGCAGTGCTCTTTGCTGTTTTCAGGATGAAGCTTCAACAGTTTTAGTCCTTTTTTTTTTTTTCTTTTTCCCAGGACATTTACATAGACAAGTACCTCTTGAGATACAGTGCTGGAGTAAATGAATAATCATTCCTGCCATGCCGCATATTTTGCCGCTGTGTCTTGACTCTTGTCAACCGTGTGGCTGCAGTCAGAAGCACAGCATCACTCTCCAGGGAGTATGCAGAAACCTGGAAAATTTCTAAGGGCACTTCAGTTAGTGTATAAAAAGAGCTTATAAAAATATCAGAGATGCATGAAAAATGAAATGCAAGAGCTGGGAAAATCAAAGCTCGTGTCCTGCACCTTTTTACCCATTTTGAAAGCCATTCAGGTATCCTGATGGATGGCCACAGATCTTTCTTTGCTTGTAGGCATAGCTAAATTATTTTCCTGTGGGTTTGACTGTTTTGTTGCTACAGTGCCTGGAGGAATAACAATTCAGGGCTGAATATTTGTATTGTGCTCTTTAAAGGCATAATGAAAAGCCTTCCTTGAGCATGCACAGCATAAACAGGCTTTTACTCTCTAGAAGGAAATGGTACCAGGTTGGGAAAAGATCTTTATTAGGACTAGATGGGGGAAGCAGAGCTGCTCCTTGTGGAAGCTTTTTTTTCATTTCTAGTGAATCTGGAACATCCACATCCCCTGGGGTGTTTGATGGTGAGGACAGTGTGGTTACACTATGTCCAGATCTGTTCTACCCACAAACCTGAATGTAAGTTTAAGGATTTCAAAAGCGCTGATTGTCCAAATGTGACCTTTTGTTTCCGACATCATCCATTCCATACAACATCATTGTATGCAGCAAAGTCCCCACCTGGTGTGTGAACAATGGCCTGTGCTAAATGAAGCTGTTTCTTCTGAAACTCCATCCCCCCAGGCTTCCCTGCGTGTGGTGCTGGCTGAGCTGTTATCAGCAGTCTCAGAGGCAGGACTTCAGTGTGGCAGGTGGGGAGGTTTGTCTGTATTTGCACCTTTAAAAGAGTCACTCCTGCTGACTGCTGGTGGGGCATATCTCACAGCCCCTACTCTATGGGCTTGTGCAGTTGCCAGATCTGTTTGTTCAGTTTTGGAAATTATCATGGAAATTTAACCTCTGGAGCTGTTACAAAAATTAGGACGAGAGTCATTTAAGTAAAACTTCTCTCCAAACTTAGAAGAAAAAATAATATTCAGAGAACTGGTGGTTCACCAGTTTGACAAAGTGGACTTGAATGTTTATTTGAGGAAACGGTGTTATTTGGTATATTATTCATGTAACATCACAATGTTCTAACTTGATGAAGGTTAGCCACATATTGCAGCTGTCACAGAACAGAGCTGCAGAACACTCTCTTTTGACAGCAAAATCATCTCTGACTAATCTTGTCATGCGCAAATTTGAAGAAAAAAACCTTGGTCAAGGACAAGGACTCTGCTTGTGTTAGTGTGATGTGTAGCAGGCAGTAAATGCCAGGATCATTCTTTCAGTCATTTTTGGTGCCTTCTGCTTCTGACTTAATGATCTCCTGGACCAAAACAGGAAACACGTTGAAAGCTAAACAGGTTGCACTGTTTTAACAACACTCAGG
Organism: Pachyramphus minor; assembly: GCA_013397135.1. Lineage (NCBI taxonomy): Eukaryota > Metazoa > Chordata > Aves > Passeriformes > Tyrannidae > Pachyramphus > Pachyramphus minor. The sequence goes on from VYXB01004391.1 coordinate 503,868, forward strand.
AATGATTTAGTGAGTTTGTCAGTTCCCATAACTTCACGTTCCCCATCAGTCTTCTTGCCAGCAAGAGAAGAGGCTTGGGAAGCCAAAGTCCAGGACATGATTGATGGGCTTTCTACAGACAACAAAATCTGGAGAGAAGTGACACCTTCTATATGGTATCAGCCAAGTGTTCAGTCTTCCAGCATCTGAAGGTCTGGAGTGTAGTTGGAGTCAGCTTTATGTCACTGGGGAAGAGTATATCATGTTAGTTCATACTTCACTTTGACTGACTCCCTGAAATAATAAACTCTGCAGAAAGACCATTGCTATGGATTCCTTCATTTAGGTGCAGAAGTGGTCATTGGTATTTACCTGAATTCTGTGAATATCAGCTTCACTTCTGTGATTTAGAGAAGCGAGTTATGAAACTCTCTGCAGAAAAGAACTGAGATTCCACACCCTTGCACCTCCTATGTGTACATCAGATCCATCATTACCCAGACAAGGTGACTGAGAGCACAGTTACCTCCTCAGTCTTCGCTGCAGGAGAAGTGAGATGAATAGATGGGTTAATCATAACATCCCCCCAAACTGAGATCTTGTGCAGACTGACATTTAAAAGTTGTGACTGCAGTTTTTGTTCTTGTTCTTTACAAACATCCTCCAGCAAAGCGTATTTCCTCACCCCACAGCAGCAGTATTACTCAGGAGCAGAGGTAGCCTGTAGAGGTTCCCAAGAATGTGAGAAGTGTTTATGCTGTTCTAACTTGTACATTCATGGATATTGGAGTAAATTTACTCATTCAAGAGAAGGTAGAAAGAAGAAATAAAAAAACCCCAGAATTACATAGTTTCAGCATAGATGTGTGTCAGGTCAGAGAGGAAGCAAAGGAAAAATATTTTTAGGACTTTTTATTAACAGTAATTGGGTAAAGTAGGTGTGTATTTAAAAATGCTTGTGAATGACTTTTAAAGTTTTCACGTTTGCTTTACTTATCACTTACTTAATGTAAATGGTAGAGATTCACTAGGGAGAATAAACTCAGCCTTTTATTTAAAAGTCAATACCTTCCCCACTTCAGCTAAAGCCCCTGAGAGCTCCCAGTGTTCATTTCCAGGATCTGTAACTGCTGAAGTGCTGCCTGTGAGAGGACTTAGGAAATGCTAAAAGATTTGTCTCTAAGTGGTTTTCAGGCTGAGTGTTTTTCCAGTGCTTCTGAGGATGTGTCCAGTATCTCCTGTTTAGCTCCTGGAACCCAGGTGTGTGTTGGGAATTAACTGACTCTCTCTGAGCTGTGTTGCTCGTGTTCAGTGCTTGCTTGTACTGCAGCACTGTGCCTTTGGAAACCCAGCCTAGATCTGTTTGGTCTTTGTGACAGAACCATATCCTGGGATGTTTGCTGGAATACATCCCTCAGGAATTTATTTATCTTGCTCAGGGTCTGACCCAGAGGAGCCCTGTTCTAGTGAGGTGTTTGCCGCAGGAGCACTGTTCAGCACCTCGACTTTATTCTTTGCCAAATTTAATGCTCTTAAATCCAGCTGACACCAGCCATAAATACAAACCTACAGCTGAACACACATTTAAGCACTCTGAGTAGAGATGAATTTAATTTCAAGCTTAAAGACTTTAAAATTGCTTCTTCCATGGGTAGGCATCCAGGATTCGCAAGCATCTGCCTTTGTCCTAGGATATGTGGGACTTCTTTTATTTAAATAATTTAAGCAAATCCAACATGAAGGTGTTAAAACTATGAATTTTGATGGAACTGTGGCAGGCTTGGAGAGGTTATTCAGTCTTTCCTTTTGCCAGCATTCACATCACTGCTGAATTTGCAATTGCTGCTGCTCAAGCTGAGTTCATGTCTGCTATCATCAGAGAGATGTGTTATGAAGACCTTTAGTTAAGATTCATATGTCATCATAATTTAAAATATTTTAAGAACAGATTAGACAAAGTTCTCTCTAATTTGAGGCCATATGTTCGTCTGTGGAGGATCATGTTCATCTGGAGTTTGTTTTATTCACCAGCTGAGGGTTTGAGCAATTTGGGTAGCACCAGGTTTTCTTGGAGGACTCAGTCCAGCTCAGCTATGTGATCTCCTTAATGGCAGGAATGCTGCCATTTGGATCTGCATCAGTGCTTCACTGCTGCTAGTAACAGGCATGTGAATAGCAGCTGTGTTTTTGATACGATATTCATTCTGAAAAAAAAATATTATCTCTTGGAAGCATCTGATAAGGAATGTTGAGTTGTAGTCCCAAGTTATACAGCCTCCCCCACAACTACTTTGTCTTATTTCTTCCTTTTTTTTTTCCTATTGCAGAAAGTACTTAATTAACATGATGAACAACCATTAGGTGTTTACCCTCTGCAGCTCACACTTCAGCAGCAGAATGTAAATAACTTTGCAGTCATTAACAAGGTTGAACTTAAAAAAGAAATATGCTACAAAAGAGGATTTTCTTATTCATCTCACCATTTGCAACACTGCAAACTTGAGGAGACTGGTATTTCTTATGTAGAATATCTGGTCTCACAGGGCTCACTGGCTCTCTGCAGCAGGCATCAAATTAGGCCACACACATATTCTCTCTCCTGTCTAGAGATAATTTAGGAATGGGGCTCTTTGAGTATTGCCCACTGGAATTTCCTTCAAAAGCAATCAAACCAGTACAGCCACTGCATTTCCATTCTTCCTCAGAAGGGGTTGTCTGGCCCTGGAAGTGTGTTGTGCTCCTTGGTTCTTAGCAGGAGCATCCACAGGATTTGGGAGTGCAGGAAGAAGATGGTTTTTGAAAGCTCAGTTCTTTGCATGACGTTTGATGTTCCTGAAGTCAGAGTAAAGATGATCACTTTGTTGAATGGTGTGATCCATTGTACCAAGTGTTAGAGACTGCTTGGGCTGTTGGACAGTGGATATTAAGCTTTTGGGTTAAGACGTTAAGATTGATAAACCCAAGTCTGTGATAGGACTGACAGCGTAGGAGTTTTAAGTATCTTCATAGGAGGAAATAAATTCCAGCCAGTTAATTCTGAAAATGCAAATACAAAGGCCCAGTCTATCCACAGCTGTGTTGGGGTGTGTGGGGTGGACACCCTGGGTGCAATGTCTGAGTGGGTCACCCCTGCCAGTGACATGGGATGGAGATGAGGGGCACAGACTTGCTGCTCCCACCCTGCCTGGGCACACTGTGCTGCCAGCACTGGGGGAGATGTGTGTCTTTAGACACATCTCCCTTCAATCTGCCAGAGAGGAAGGTGCAAGGCAGCACTGCTGTGGGATGCTACAGGACTTCCAGTTGAGTGGAGAATGGCAATGGCATTTATCCTTTTCATGAGGGTCTTGGGGTCAGGGAAATCTACATTCATTGCAGCTCTAACTAAAATACACACCTATGCTACTACATCAGACACTGCAGTTGCCTGATTGTCACACAAATTGTCACAAAATCTACCTCAGTTTGTGTGAAAATCTGCCTTTCCAAAGCCAAAATAGCTTTAATCGTAGAGGGCAATAACATATAATAATACCCCCAGACCCAGTAACCTTGCAGGTATTCAGCTGCTGTGTTTGAGATGCTCTGGGGTACAGTGAATCTGACCTATTCAAACGAGTGTCAGACAGGAACTAAAGTTAATGTCATGGCTCCCATGCCATGTCTGGCTCTCAGTGGTAACCCCCCTGAGAGCTGGTGTAGCTGACTGATAGAAAAACTCTGTCCTGCTTATTAACACAGGGCTCAGCAGTTACAAATTAGTGGTTATTCATCTCTGAAGAGCATTCACTCTCACCATCCACAGCAAGAGTACAGACAAGAACTCCAACAAACTCCAAACAGGACAGGCTGTTGGCAGCCATCAGGATAATCAGAATAAAGGCAGAGAGATACTGTGCTCAGCCCCTGTGATGTCTATCAGGGAGCTATTTCAGTTGCTCCCTGAGGCATTCATATCTCAGCCCATCTGTGTCTGATCCTAAATTACTTATGACTATGAGAGATCAGGGATTTCCCCATAGATAAGGGGAGGGGGGTGGAACATAATTTCTGTGTTTGATATTTATATTAATGGCAGAGCATGCAGAAAGCATTTAATTCCCAGTAAGAATTTAGGTGACTTAAAAATATCAGTAAAGATTAGTTATGAAGAAAAAGACACTCCATCCAGCAGCTGCTTTTTCCCCTTACGAGTTTTCTCCTTGGTATAGGATTAGGTGGTAATGAGTATGATGAACACTGAAAATTAAGTTCTCTAATAGCATGATCCAGCTGCAAGCTGAATGTTACACAAAGACTCTGGCAAGACAGGAGGGAAAAGAGAACATAAAAGACTTTGTACTACAGTACTCTCTACCCTCAGAGTGCTTCACAGCTATGACTGGAGTTGCTGATCTCACTTCTCAGAAAGGCAAAGATACTTGTCCCCATTTTCAGAGGCCAGGAGACAGAGCATCTTCCTCACAGGTAATACAGTGGTGGTATACTCACAAGAAGGACTCAGAGTTGCATTTTGGCTCCCAGTTACTCAGTGAACTGTATCATCAGGTTCTGCTCAACTGGTCACGGAGAAGGAGATAGCTTTTGGGATAACCTCCTCTGGAAATGCATCTGCAGACTTGTCTACAAGTGGGGACCATCCTGGACAATGTTGTGCCAGCAATACCATGGGCTTCATAGCATCCATTGTGATTTAATCCCAGCTGGAAATTCAGCCCCACACAGCTACTCTCTCCCCCACAGTGTGAGAGAATCAGAAAAGTGATAAAACTCATTGGTTCAGATAAAGACAGGTTAACAGATGAAGCAGAAGCCAAGCAGGCAAGCAAAGCAAAACAAGGAATTCATTCACCCCTTCCCATGGCAGGCAGGTGCTCAGCCATCCCCAGGGCTCTGTAACACGTTACAGTGATTTGGGAAGACAAATGTCATCACTCCAAACATCTCTCCCCTTCCTCCTTCTGCCCCAGTTTTATATGCTCAGCGTGAAGCCATAAAGTGTGGGATATCCCTGGGTTCAGTTGGAGTCAGCTGTCTTGGCTGTGCCCCCCTCCTTGGGCAGCCCCAAGGTGACCCACTGGTGGGGCAGTAGGAGAGGCAGAAAAGGCCTTGGCTCCATGCAGGTGCTGCTCAGCAGTAACCAAAACATCCCCACCCTGTTTCCAGCACAAATCCAAAATACAGCCCCACACCAGCTACTGTGAAGAAAATTAACTCTTGCCACAGCATAAACAAGGACAGCATCAAATGTTTGGTTCCTACAGTAGCTGAATTGAGTATAAATGCCACATTTCTTTTCATTAATTCAGCTGTCAGCACATTCTCCATCATGTTCCTGGGATGGTGTCTTGTTTGGAGATTGGAGGCTCCTATAATGCAGCAATCCTTGGAAAAAATGCTTGATACTGTGCTTGTTAAGCATTGGAGAAATGGTGTTTTATAGTCACATATTCTCTTAAACAAATAGAGCTTCTGGTGCAGTACAGCTGCCTCTCATTCTGGACCATCTACAAAACTGGACAATAAGCGGATTTTTGAATTATCAGAATCTCTGCTTTTCATTGTGCAGAAACTTTAGCTGATACCAAATCCTGTCACACACAACACAGTCATGCAAAATGGTAAAAGGCTGTGATAGGCACATGCACTGTTTCTACCTATGGCACATGAAAGGCTTTGCAAAAAGGTGAGAAAACATATTTGGGCCCACACTTCTGTGGCAAATTGACTTAGAAAAGGCCTTGATCTAGTGTTGGAGATGTCAACTTGCTTTTCCAAATCTCAGTTCTGCTATTTGCACAGAAGAAATTCCCTTAACTTTATGAAGAAATTTGAAAGGATGGATGATAACAAAAGCTCCACAATATTATTAGGGTTTCAGGCTGCAATCACACCTAGAAGGGCTGTAACTAAGCTTTTTCATGTTCTTGTGTTTTATATGCATTGATTTAGCACTATGGATCCTAGACAACCTTTAATGAGTTGAACATTCAGTGGTTTAATTTAGTTAATGAATTTGATGGTTTAGTCTAAGTAACAACATTTAGAAGGAAAGTTGCCAAAAAGCAATCGATTCTTTAGCCAGCACATCAATGGCTTAGTTGACTTCATCATTTTAATTCATAATTCCAGATACTCTGCAAAGTGGAAATGTTGGTTTTTTCCAGCCAGCTGCACTGCTGGAGATGTAAGCAGCAATATTTACTGATTTTAAATCTGTGGTTAGTAAGTTGAACTAATACAAATTAGTAAAAGCTTACAGTGGTAAGTGCTTGGCCTCACCTTTAATAAAGACAGCATCTGGTGGTTTGTGGCATTAGGGAGAGTCTCTTTCTGTGGTATGCTTGAATTTCCCATGGACCATTTTCAGTGAGGTTGGGACTGACTTGATTGGAAAATTTAATGGCATTTTCCATTTCTATTCCCTTTTGCCAATCTGCTCTTTAAAGCTGCTCTTTCATGATGTGTGAATTTCTCTCCATTTGAAGAACTAACATCAGATACAACTGAGAAAGCAGATTTTAGAAATGAGCCATTAGGCAGAGAAGAGGCACTTTTAAGATCCTTGCAAGTTGCACAGCAACCAGAGGAACATATAGTCATTTGATTTCTCAAATGACTTTGACTTTGACTCAAGGGAAAAACAGTTTTGTTCTCCCCTTAGAGCTTTCTATCGTATGTGATAAAGAGAAAATGTGTTTATAACATTTTCTTAAAAAAAAAAAAGAAAAAAAAAGAGTTGTGCCTCATGTCAGAGAAACAGCAGTTTTAAATCAGTGCAGATCACATCCAGTAACAGCTCCTGTTTGGGATCTTAAATGAGAAGATAGAGCAGTGTAACCTTCTGTTTCTTCTAAGTTTTAAACATAAAGCACTGACCCTTATAAAATCAGAGATTGAAAACCAACCAAACAGCCATCGATGCTTGATGTTTTTCTCGTTTCTGTAGAACTGTTTCTTTAACCTTCCCAGAGAAGCTGTGACTGCCTCATCCCTGGAAGTGTCCAAGGCCAGGTTGGACGGGGCTTGGAGCAACCTGAGATAGCGGAAGGTGTCCCTGCCCATGGCAGGGGGTGGGATGAGATGAACTTTAAGACTCTTCCAACCCAAACCATTCTGTGATTCTTTGGTTTTATAATCGCAGTCCCCAGGTGTGGAAATGCTACAATCACATTTTCTGATCATTAAAAGGTCTTGGCTTTTTCTGAAGACCCTGTCAGCTACTGCCCACTTCCTGCTGCATGCATGTGCAGGTTGATTCCAAATCACAGGCTCTTCTGATACTCTTTTCCAAACCCTCTGGGACAGAGTGTCATACTTGTATGCTAGATGCAGAAGTCATCAGAATTTTATTGTTGTAATGACACATAAAAATCCAGCTTCATAAATGCCAGATAGTCCTCTTGGAGATTTAATTTTCAATGCTAGTTTGGGTCATTCTGTATATTTGAACTACCCAGTCAAAAAGTGGTCTGTTTATAATAGAAACATCTTGTTATAATATATAAAACATATTAACCTAATAATACTTATAGAAGTGAATGACACTAAGCAACTAATTTTTCCTTTCACTTGACCTTGGTTTAGTCATTTGAACAGGGTGGTGACAGTGCTTTGCTCCTATAGACTGCTGCAAGAACTGCACTTGAAAGTCTTCCCAATACTGGGCAGTTTTTGTGGTGAATGAATATTTAAAAAATATGAGTGTGTGTAATAAAAGCTAAAGCTTTTATTAAAATAATGCCTCTTTGAGTCTGTTCTCCTCGTGACTAAGAGCTAGAGGAATGTCTGGGTATCTTTGGCCATGACAAGAAGAGCCTTGTACCTGTCTCATAAATGCACATGGGATGTCTGACTCAGTATGAGTCACTGAGGGCAGCAGTAATATATATGTTATATATGGTTCTTCCAGAGGCAATAAATCATAGCAGGGTGGGGTGGCAAAACAGAAAGACTCTTGTATTCAGTAGCCCTTTGCTACCACAACCTATTCCTTAACAGGCTTAAATTCCCACTGGTTTAAATTCTAGTGGTGAAAGAGTGTTTTGCCTGGTAAGATATTCCCTGAGGAGAGTGAAGTGTGGTGGCACTACATCCCTGCAGAGATCCCTTTTACATACAGATGAGCCAAGTTCACACAGAATCACAGAGTCCAGCTCTGAAGTGAGTGGCCCATGTGGGGATCAGACCCACAACCTTGGTATTATCAGCACCATGCTCTCACCAGCTGAGCTGGTCTCAAATGCAGTAGTGTCATCTTCAGGTTACTCACTGCCTTGAACCTCCTTCATAAGAGGTCTCTTCTCCTTCATCAATGCTCCTACAAATGTTGTTGTGTCCATTGGAAGTGTGATTCTCTCTGATATAGATATGTCCAATCATACATGTAGTTATATTGTTACTGGAGTATGTTTATCCATAACTCCATCCATGCTAAGATAATTTCTCTGGTTTAATTATGTCACAGTGAGTATAACAAGCATTCTCAGAACAGTGGCTGAGATTTTCTTTGCATTCCCAGTGCCCAGTGGGAAAACTGAGCTTAGTCAATCAGAAATATGGCTTCACTAAGACAGAGTAGAAATCAAATATGTAAAGATAAACACAGTTGTCTTGGTCTTGCAGACATCTCTAGTTATCTCTGGGTCTGAAAAGCTTTGAAAACCATGGGGCTGTCCGGGTATAATTAGGAACATAAAGTCTTCTGGCATAGAGCAGAAATATCGAGGCTTGAGTTTGAAATCCCAGAGGCTGTTTGGTATTAGAAAAGTCTGAAGTCATTGCAGCCTGAGCACGTCTGGTGTGGACTCACTGAGGTGCAGTAAATCACCATCACAGTGCTATTTTTTACTTTCCATAAACTGTCAAGTGTCACTGCTCGTGCTGTGATCAAAGATTTCTCTTGGCCTCTGCTTAATCTCCTACCTTTTACAACTGCTCTCTCCCTGAATAGCGAGGCACAGTTACAAATGTGTCGTCCTGCTTCCCAACAGATGTCACCTGGCTGCACCTCACCCTGCTGCAGGCTGCCTCATGCCCAGCCCACACACACATGTTGTGGCCTCCTTGCACAGAGCCACGTGCAGCACCCCACACAATTCTGGGGATGTTCTCTCTCACACACACACTCTCAGAGCTTTGCACCTTTTGCCTCCTGTCTCATCTTTTAGTCACTCCTTAAAGATCCTGACAGTGCTTTGTTTGAGGCAGTCAGAACCTGAAACATTCTGAAAAAAAACGATGCTCGAACACATGGGAAGAGAAACAATGTGTAGTAATTTTCATTGTGTCACTTTTGCACAAGGTTTTTGTGTGGAGAGTGGCTGATCTACATAAGGATGCTTCAAATAGAAAAATAATACTTCTTCTGCGAGAAGAAATCTTAAATCTTACAGAGAAAAATAAGAGCAAAATCTGCTTCCTTTCTTCCTTCTGTCTCCAAAATGTGCCTTTCCACCCCATAGCTGGCCCTGAACGTATTATGAGGGTTTGTGTGGGCTCTAACATGTATGTGAGGGGGAGTGCACATGAAGCACCAATCAGTAATAGTCTTTCTCTCTTTTTTCCTCCTCAGTTTGTTGCTCAGCCAAACTGCCAGCAGCTACTAGCAACACTTTGGTACGATGGTTTTCCAGGATGGAGGAGGAAACACTGGGCAGTCAAACTCTTGACCTGTGTCACCATTGGACTGCTGTTTCCTGTGCTCTCCGTGGCGTATCTGATTGCACCGAAGAGCAGGCTGGGACTGTTCATTAAAAAGCCATTTATAAAGTTTATCTGCCACACCGGCTCTTACCTGACCTTCCTCTTCATGCTCCTGCTGGCATCGCAGCACATCGTCAGGACTGACCTTCACATGCAGGGACCACCTCCCACCATCGTGGAGTGGATGATCCTGCCCTGGGTTCTAGGTAAATCCAAAACATGAAAAAGCTGAGCCACAGTTGCCTGACTCACACCCATGGCAACTGTGTGGGGACTCATTCCTGATCTCAGCATCATCAGCATGTGAAGAGATTTGGCAGCCAGCTCCAGAACTGTGCAGAACAGCTGGGCTCCTTCTGGAACAACAGACCCTGCTGGCCTGGGGCTCTTCTGCTGTTCTGTTGCCATCTGACTTTCCTTTAGACATGACCCTGAATAAACCGTGGCACATGCAGCTCTCTCCCTGCCTCCCCCATGCTCTGTGCAAGGAGTGGGTTAGGAATTAGCTTCTGGGTCACACAAAGTGTCACCTCTCCTGCTGGTTCAGTTCTGCTGGCTGGTACACAGCAGCAGGCAGTGCCCAGAGCCTGTCTCTGCTCCTGCCTGCTCCCTGACTGGCTCCCCCAGGCAGTGTGCAGGTACCAGCCCAGTTTATTCCTGGGCTCCCAGGCTCCTAAATAACCTACAGGAAGGCAAAAAAGGGAAGATAAATCTCCCTCTGTGCCGATAATCATTGACCAAATCAACATCAAATGCTCTGATATAAGCAGGAGAAGGAGGGAGCCCTGATTATTAGAAGGTTATTAGAAGGCTCTTATTCCAGTCTGGCTTGGGCAACCACAACTGGGAAGTGTCTGTGTCCTGAGGAGGTACGGGTGAGGTAGTGTGAGGTGAGATGAGATGAGATTGAGATAAGATGAGATGGGAGAAGAGCAGACAAGCATAGTTTGATATATTTTTGATGAGAGTATTTACCCTTCCAAACTGAGTTCTAACACAACAGCAAGTGGACACCCGTGGGCTCCATCAGGAGCACAACCTCTCCCCTGATTCAGTGCCCGTCCCCCTGGCTGTGCCATGAGCATGTGGCAGCACTGTGAGCTGGGGTGTTACCAGGAGACCTGCTCAGTGCTGGAGTTCCCACTCCAGGATTTACCATGGCTCCTGGGAACTGCCAGAGCCTCAGTTCTCCACTGGCATTCAGTGACATGGGCAACCACTGGGCAATGGTTCCCATACCTTTATAGCTCTCCTCCAGCCTCTCCTTCCCCACACCTGCTGGCTCCTCTCTCCTGGTAGTACCAGGACACAGCTCCTTGTTTCTGTGTTTGTCCTGGTTCTGTTCTGAACAGCCTCAGCTGTTCCCAGCTGTGCCAGACCTGATGTTCACAAATCACTTTGGATGGTGACCCAGGGCACTGTGCTCCTTGCACAGCTCCACCAACAGCCTCATTATCTGATCAAACTGATTTATGGCATTTGAATGCAGGTGTTGGCAGAAACTTCAGAGGAAGCTGAGGAGGTTAAATGTCTTCCCTGAGCTTAGGTGATCTCTTCACTTTAAATTTGTGGTTAAAATTGAGGGAAATGGCAGGCATTCCAACAAAATTGATTTGCAGATGAAAGAAGGATAATCCATTTAAAAAGGCACCTCTTAAACCTGCCTCCTCTTCTTGAGTTCCTTTGTTTCAGATAAATACAGATGTTGTAGGACTGTTTATTAAATGGAGAAATTAGAACAGTTTCACCAGATTAAAAGTTATTATTTATGAAATATTTTCCACTATAAAAGGAGAGAAAACAGACACACACAGCATTGCTGTAACTATAGTAACAAGCAATGATAATCACTATAAATACAGTGTATGAGTTCTTCAACAGGATCTTCTTCATTGATTTATTTTGTTTTATTGCTTTGTGTTCATACAAAGACATGGAGGCAGCTGTAATGAGATTACCTTACTGGCCTTGACATTTTGCTTGTGTGACTGTTGACCTGCTGGCTGGCAGCTGAACAGCTCAGATTGATATTTGGGTGGGTGCAGCAGCTCATTTCAAGTTTACCTGCTCTTAGATTGAACTTCCAGCTCCTTAAAGTTGAGTTGCAAGTAGCATATCAGTGACCACTGCAGTATCTTGTGGTTAGGTAGGGGCAGCAGTTTGAGAAACTGTATTAGTCGTGCACCTGGAGGTGTATTTTGGGGGGATTTTATGTTTGGTTCGTTGTTTTGTGGGGGTTTTTCCCCACACATGTTTCAGGTCTTCATTCAAGGATAATATTGGAAACTGGGTAATTCAAAAATACCTGGGGCTCTAAAGACATTCTCAGAAAGCATGTAGGGGTTGAAGGAGCCTAGTTACCATTTGCTTTTTAATGGGATTTAGGCTTTCAAAAATACTTAGATCTACAGTAAAGGACATGCAAGTTTCTTAAAATCAGAACTGTGTGCCAGGTGAGTTTAGCAGTCTGGTAATGGACTTCAGAAACTGCCCCTCACTCCTCCAGCTGCAAGGAGGTGTAGTGAGCACCAGCAAGTACTAAAAATTATTACCAGAAGGCATTTCAGAGTTGAGATGATGGGCTCTGGCTGTATTTGGGAACAAATACTCACCTCACAGGACCCCTGGCCATACCTGACATGAGATGAGTCACTGCTGAGGGATGCAGTGCCAGGCTGCAGTGTCCTTTTTCATGCTGAGTCTTACCTTTTCTCACAAATAATCCCTGTGGGCTTTTTGTTCAGCAAGATGCATAAACACAGTGACTGAGCAGAGAGAATAAATTCACATCTTCCTTCTTTGGTGTGATATTTCCAGGTCAGGGAGGAACTGTACTGACATGTAGAAGCTGGTATTAGTGTTGCTAGAGAAAGATAGAAAAAACTGTCTAAGAGAGGAATGAATTGCTTGAAGTGTCTGTGAGAGCAGAGAATCTATTTGAAACAGCACCTGATACAGTTGCTAAATTAGTTTAGTCACATAGAACAAATTTCAGCTGAGCCAATCCACTCATACTGGTTATAATAAACATATTTCAAGCAGTCTCCTCGTGTGTGTATCTGGAGCTCTGGATAGGAAAGCAATGTCTTTTCCATCTTTCTTTAGACTACATTCCCCATAAACTTGTAAAATGTCTCATCATCAGCAGCACTACACTTTGTAGAAGGCAGCAGGGATGAGACATTTTTTCCAAGCTGTTAATTTCCAGTTGTCTGGCAGAACATCAGATGTACACAGTGCTTTAATGGGAAATAATGCCTTGTCATGACAGTGAATTCTCTGCCTTTCTTTCTACAGGCTTTATCTGGGGAGAAATCAAGGAAATGTGGGATGGTGGATTCAATGAGTATGTGCATGACTGGTGGAATCTGATGGATTTTGCAATGAACTCCCTCTATCTTGCAACTATCTCCCTTAAAATTGTTGCCTATGTCAAGGTACAGTAATTTGGAAGAGAGAATTTGTAACATGCTTGTGAGAACTGTGGTCTGCAGGGTAAAAACTGTACAAATCAAAATTACAGATCAAAGAAAATAGCTGCTTTTCAAGCAGTCCAGTTTTGAAAATTGACCTGGAAAGTTTATTAATTTGGTTGGAGAATGAATGTCCTGCTCATCCTGACTCTTTGATTAAGGAGATTGTTTGGGCATTGGGTAGAAATTTCCCCACTTTCTGTCCCTTTTGTAGCTGCTCAATTGCCAAAGGTGTTTGTGTTCCATACTGACACCAGACCTCTTTCACCAATGTTAGACATAGTGAAAACATGATTTTGAAATAAAATGGGAAAACAAGAATAGGGCTATCTGAAAACATCTACAGGCAAGATTTATAATCTGTAGTCCTCCATATCTGTAGATTACTAATCAGAAGTTTGTGAAAGGTCTACTGAGAAAAGCAAGACAGTCAGTAGGAGGCTTCCATCTGATAAAAAGGGAGTCAACTTACTCTTCAATGCATAAATTTTTGTCAGGGAAATGACAAAAGGAGCAAGCTGGAGCCTTAACATCCTGTAGATTCTTCTTTGTCATGTTCCATTTTTGCTAGGAGTGCACATCAGAGCTCATCCTCAAAAGCACCTTCCACATTTATAAACCTCTGATGCTCCAGATTAGCATATGCACGTGGTTTGAAGCCAGAGGATGCCCTGAAGCACTTTCCTTCTGTCTCCTTTGCTCAAACATGAGACACAAACGACATCCTGTAAAATTCCTTATGCAATAAGCTCTCTTTGGCTTCAGCTGAGCTTTGTGCTTGGCCTGATTCCTTTCTTGGTGTGAATCAGCAGAAGCTTCACTGCAGTGGCTGTAATTGCTCAGGTGTAAATCAAGTAACTGGAGTCTGCTCCTTGGCCACTCATGGCCTTTCTAGTTTTTCTGTGCTGCTGTGTTGGGTTTGCCCTGGTAGAAGGGCACTACTTGCAGCCCAGCTCCTAGTAATGAGGACAAGCACTTCCCCAAAGCAGCCTTGTTTAGTCCTGCCCAGCATGTTTGCAGGCAGAGAGGGAAAGAGGAGAAAATTTCATAAAGCCCATTGACTCCAGAATGCAGACAGCTCTGCTATGGGGCCTTTGTAAAATCCTGAAGGTTGTGTCTTGGTGAGTCATATTTTCAAAGGGAAAAGCTTTAAGCTGGTGGTGCTCCCTGAAGAGGCAGCTCTGTAACAGTGTCAAAGCAGGAACAGATTATGTCTTTTATTCTCCCAACTTACTTCTTTTACTCAGAACCAGTGAGCAAATTACAGACTTGAAAGGTTAATCTTTAAACTGCAAACAAAACAAAAAGATGCTGGAAATGGTAAGACTCAGGAACAAATCTTAAAATGTTAACAATCTTGTTCTTTCTCACACACAAATTACTAGAGGAGCTGTGTATCCATGGATTTATACAGTTACATAATAAGATTTAAACTCACAGCCGTACCACAGGTACAAAGGATACACAGCTTTGTTTGTGTTCTCTGTAAGAACTACAGAAACTTACAGGTTAACTACAAAGACCTATATGGCAGCACACAAAAGAAGTTTGCAGGAATATATCTATTTGAGTAGAGATCAAACCCTCTTGGATTAAACCTGGCTGATCTAAGGTCAGTCCTGCTGAGGACCAATGCCAGACAATCCTGAGAGGTGCATAAAATCTGCTATAGGATCAGTTCTGAAACAAATGGTCACAGAAGTTCCCTTCTGACCTATGCCACTTAGGGGTTGCTGTATGCTCTGAAACATGAGGATTTATAACCTTGATAATGGCTTCAAAACATTTTGCAACATGACTTGTTATTTATAGAACAGCCCTGAGCTGGAAAAGGTTGGGATATACGCCAATATACCATATTCTAACACTTCTGAGATTCTTCAAAGGATGACATGGACATTTAACTTTCTGCCAAATATCAGAAAAACTAAATTGCATACTGACATTAATGTTTTCCATCCTTGTTTTTATGTGAAGACTTTTTTTTTTTTTTTCTTGATTTGTGTGGTTCCAAGGCCTGGCTCTAATATTGTCCAATACCAAGGAAATCTTTGAGCTAATTATAGGGTAGAAATACCTTCTTAACCAGTTTTCATTTGCTATGTTAAATTATCATGTAAGGAGGAATGGTAAATGTAACAGCCTGACATAATTTATTTGTACTATTCTGTGGACATCTCTGCTGTGCTTCATGTTCTGAATAGACTAACCTAGGTAACTGCAGCCTTCCCAGATACCCAGCTTCATTAGATAACCCTAAGGAAACAGCAGATTTCTCCATTACCTGTGAGGCCAGGCTGCTCTGAGGAGACTATTTCCCAAGGAAAGATATACCATCAGTTTATAAAGGGCCAAAATATGACCCTAACAAGTTGCTTTAAAAATAGGTGTGAGGTGCAGAAGACCTTTTCACATACCTTTATGTGCAGTGTGTGCTAAACCCTAGCAGAGAGCCCCTGCTGTGTCCAGCCAGCCTGGAGAAGGGAACTGGGAATAACTCTGCAAATCTGCTGTCCAGGCTTCCTGATCCCAACCATCCACCCCCACTGCTGGATATCCACGAGAACTTAACATGTCTGCCTGTTTGTAAACATTTTAAGACCCATCTTAAATCAAGCTAACAGGCTCAGGCCATGATGTTCATGTAATAAGGAACAGTTTGGAAATGTCAGAAGCAATCCGAGGTCATGCTGAAATGCCTTTGTATCATGTCTCATCTCCTTCCTACAGAGGATTAGTTTGAAATATCAACTTGCTTTTAGCTACGTCCTTGGAAAAATTGGGAGCATATATTGAACCTTCAGATTTAAATAGAAAGTCCCTGAAATCTTGACTGTCAATGTAATATTGACATATTTCTTTTGAAAAGGTACAAAAATTATTTTAGGAGTCCTAAACACACTGGCTACACTATTAGCTGTATAATTCTAAGTACGTTTTTGCCTTTTTATACACGTTAAATGAGCAGAAAAAAAATGTTAAAAGGACAATTATTCTTTGATATTAAATGTCTTTGACTCCAGTATCTGGTGCCAGTGTAGTTAAATCAGAGCAGTTACATTTACAGAACCAGCTCTTTTGTGTTACTACTCGCATCTGGATGCACTTGGCTCAGAAAATGCTCCTGCTTTTACAGTTACATTACAAAACCAGACGATGTTATAGTTGATGCACTCAGTGTTTCAGCTGTAATTAAGACCTCTGCTTTAGCACTCTCCTAAAATTGCCATGACAAATTAACTAATAAGAAAATTAATACGAAGAAAACATCTTGGTTCTGGGCTGTTGGCACTTTTTTTTTGAGATTACTGGTGAAGGAAAGCATCCAGTAGCTCATTGCTTTCCTTCTTCCCTCCCTTCTCCTTCCCTTGCATGTTCCTAGAATGTGCAGTGTTTTGAATGTGCAGTCATATGAAGAGGAAAAAGAAACAAAAAAATAATTGCAAATTTCCATCTGGATCCTGCTAAAATCTGAACCCCTTTAAATGTTGAAAGAGAAGAAGATTAGGTATGAACTCATGGACCTAACACAGCTTGTGTCCTGAATCCCAAATGTCAGTCTGACAGTAGCTGAGACAATAAAGTTTAGAAGTACTTCTTGTGTCACCCATGCTGGGTAGGATTTACCTGTGAAGGGTTAGTTATTAGCAGATGTGGCTTTTGGAGTTATCTCTGGGTAATTACAACATAATTCACTTTTCTTTCTTGTTCTTTCTTTCAGTATAATGGTTCTCGTCCAAGGGAGGAATGGGAGATGTGGCACCCGACCCTCATTGCAGAAGCCCTCTTTGCAATATCCAACATTTTAAGTTCCTTGCGTCTCATATCCCTTTTTACAGCAAATTCACACCTGGGACCCTTGCAGATTTCTCTGGGACGCATGCTGCTAGACATCCTTAAATTCCTTTTTATCTACTGTCTGGTGCTTCTGGCTTTTGCAAATGGACTGAACCAGCTTTATTTTTATTATGAGACCAGTGCCTCGGAGGAACCCAACAACTGCAAGGGGATCCGATGTGAGAAACAGAACAATGCCTTCTCCACGTAAGATATTCTTTCCTTTCTGCTTTTAACACTGACTTCCACTGCCCCCTGCATTACCTGCTTTTGCCTGTTGTCTGTCACTGCACTGAAAGTGCCTTTATTTATTCATTTGCAAATACCAGGTGAGGGGTTTGACTCTCCAGGAAAGGTGTGACTTAACTGGGGCAGAGCTTTGCTGTCAGAAAGACTCTTATTTAGGTCTGGAAGTGGGAGGCAGTCATTTTAATTCTGGACCAAGGAGTCTCCCTACTTGATCCTGCAGTTTGGACCTTATTATGACTAGTACAATTTCAGTATATTTGAGAAAGCAAGAATCCTTTTGCCATAGTAGTTTTTTTTTGTGTATTAATAAATACTGTGAGGCAAAACTGAACAAAATGTAGAAAACAAGGGATAAACCTAATAAAGGTATTAATAAATACTGTGATACAGCAAAAACAGCAGTCTCACCTAGATCATTTTTACATGTACATGATGTTGCAGGCTTCTCTGATTTCCTTGCAGTGGGGTGAGACTAAAATCCCAGCAAAACCCTTTTTACTGGGAATGCTGGTATTTTACTGAGATGTTGGCATGGAAATTGCTGTGAGGACAGCTGGCAGAGCTGAAAGAGATAGCACATGCTGAAAAATAACAGGAATTGTCTTTCTGATGTATTTGTTTTAATTACTAATAGTAGAAATAATTATAATAATCAGCCCCCACCCAATTGTTCTTGCTGCTTGCACAGTACTTAACTCACAATGGGAAGAGAAATAAATAAAGCACAGTCTAGAAAAAGGCCCATGCCCTACAAACAAGCAAAACAAAACTGTTGTCCACCACTTTATGCTAAATTAAATGAAACTTGTCATGATGCCCAATAATTCTCCACCCTCCGTCAGCTGAAGCCTTGGGGTTAAGAAAGGATTTGGGACATATTTGCACTGTTATCAAAAAGAGATGATGGCTGAGGCCACATGACTCTCTTGGGAGAGGAAAGGCTCCAGCATTGTGGGATTTTCATGCCTTCAAGAGCATCATGACCTCAAAACAGGTAGACCAGGTATGTGCCATTTTCCACTGCAGAGCAGGACCACCAAAGGCCTGATTAATTTTGTCATGAAACCCTTGTCTGTCTGGAGGAAGTGGATGAAACTGCATGGTGTTAATGAGAAACAGAATTAAAACTTTCAGGTTTTTTTCCTGTTTAATTGCTTTGCATGCCCCAGAAATATGTTGTGCTGCCCAGGCAAAGGAATTAAGTAATATTCCTTGATCTGTGTCCCTATGGATGCAGCAGAGGGAAGAAGGTTTGGTGAGCACAGTGTGTGTTAAGGGGCAACTTCTACCTCAGAAAGGGTCAAACCCACAAAGTTCAGGACCAAATCCTGCCTTTCCCTGGAACTACAGTGAACTGATGCATTCAGTTGAGCATTCTGGTTTGGACCTGTCACCATTGCAAACCAGTTGTTTTACAGATTTTATTGTATCAGGTTAGTGGAAAACAACAGCAGGATTTGACTTGAAAAACCAACCACCCTCAAGTCTGCAAGGTGTAACATCTTGGGAGCTAGAAATGATACAGAATTAGCAGAAAGTGTGCACATTAGCTTAAATACAGATCACAATTTCTCCTACCCTAACATTCATTTAACCCCCCTGCCAAGGAGAGCGTAGTACAGAAAGGAAATTGAGGGGGCTCAGCCTTTGTGGCAAAGGTTTGTGTAGAACAAAATCACAGTAGGAGGGGATCCATTAGGAGTGAGGTCTCCTGGCAGGGGACAGAACACTCTGCAGGTACTTTTTGTTTGAGACTTGCTTAAGAAATTTATTCAACGTGTTCTTGAAAGTTTAAATAGTCGTTATTAACACCCCCAGTACAAGCTAACATTTGGCTGTGAAGCACATGCACAGCATGGGTTGAGTGGCTGGGAAGGAGCAGCTGGCAGATCCAAACATTGTTGAGCTGGGGGAAAGCAAACATGGCTGGAGCCAGTTCAGCCAGAGCTGCTGGTACCCCAAGTTTGCTCATAGTTCATTCCTAATGAAGGAATAAATGTAAAAAGCTTTCAGTGAGTGCCCTTTGATTGCCACCAGCATTCCTAGGCAGTCACACAATAAGCCCTAATTTTGCCAGGGAAGGAAAGAGGATGCCCCTCGCATGTGCACAGCTTGTGTCAAGTGTGACACCTCTTTACTGGCTCATTATTTCCTGTTACTCTCAAAGGGTGGGCTTAATATTTTCCTGTGAGGAAATTTTCTGCATTTCAAACATGGATCATGGAAAAGCAATATTCCTTTGTGACAGCAACAAGAGGAAGTCATGAATAATTGAAGGTTTTGTGCTTTGGCCCCGCCATCCCTCAGGAAGCAGAGTGCCTGCTGCTTAGGCAGACAGTTGGAAAATATGTTATAAATAGCTGTGATGCTGGCAACTGAAGGAGGAAGAAGAGAGTGAGGAAGAGGAGGAAGGGTGGAGGAAGTCACATCTTGCTGCCTGCTGTGTTCCTCACTGGGGCCATTTCCCCTGGAGTGCAGGTTCCTGTGGCAGAGGGGGGCACTTGCTTTCTCTCAGCTGCCATGGAGAGTGGTGGAGCTTTGAGAATTCTCCTGTTTGCTTAAGATCCAAAATACACTCTCAATCACTATTTCCAAAATTCCATTTTTTTTTCAGGCTGCTTCCCAAAGTAGTGTGAGTCCCACCTGAAACACGTACTGTAGGAAGAGACTGTGGATCTGTCCTGTCATTAAACACTAAGGAGGGAGTAACTAAGCCTTGCTGCTGTGCACAGCTGCAGGACCCAGCATAGGCCTTTTTCAAGGGCAACCACATGTCCACATGTAAATATCTTGGCCCCAGTCTGGGCCCGAATTATACATTATACACATATATATTATATATATATTAGTTAATATTATGCATCCAGAGCAATGCATTGATCACTTCTAGGAATGATTTCACTTTAACAAGAACCTCTGTCTCCTGTGAGCCTACAGCCCAAGCAGTACTTCTACTGCTATTACTAAAAATATTATAATATTTTAAAAGATAGCTAGCACTCCACTATTTTTAGTAGTGAAAAGTTTAGCATTCTTTAGTTAATCCTTATTTTACTGCCTCAGTTATTTTTATTTAATAAATGTAACAAACAGCCGGATGACTTTTGGAAGAAAGAATTTTTGTTTTAAAGAGTCTTTATGATTTTGGCCAGTGAAAAACGTAAGATACATCCACAATGTATAAAGAAATCCCCATATAAGGCATGGGGGTACGTGTGAACAGGTTCTGGAAATGCTGGAAGAGCAAATTCCTTGTATGTCAAAGTATCTGAATTTGTATTGATTTGTCTAGTAGTTGCATTTGCAAATATCTGCTGACCTCAGGTGAAAATGGAAACTCTGAAACGGGCATATAAATGCCTTTTTTGGATGATATCAATGTCATATTTTGGAAAGCCAAAACAAAGATGCTCAAATAGACCAATTATTTAGATTGCTGACTACGTATCTGATGTGATTGCAAAAGGTCACTTGTCTGTGGCTGAAGCAAAGAGAGATCTGGTATGATCTCATCAGCACAGTGAGGTCGGGTCTGGTTCATCTATGGAAGGAAAACTTCAAGAGAAGAAAAAACCCTTGAACTGAATTAATGTGATGTAGTTACTGATCAGTGGTTGCAGGGTGCTGCCCAGGGCTCTGCCCTGCCATGGGTGGCAGCTGCTCCACCAACCAGCCAGAGTGACCAATATTTTCAGGCAGGTGCACTGCAAACAGACTGAGTCATAACAGCTGAAGCAATTGCAAGCTCTCAGCTGATATTAGAGCAAAAGGTGCAAGTGGATGTGATTTCTCATATCTCTTACCTCGTGGTGCCTCATTGTTGTGCACTATTTATAGATAACAGCAGCATCAGACGTGGGGATGGGGTCGCTGGACATTCGTCCTGCAGACATGTTAATGATGCAGGCAGTGATTAAACAGGAGAGTTATAGATAACAGCAGCATCAGTTATAGATAACAGCAGCATCACAGCATGGCAGTTTTAATTAGAGGGAATATATTGTGGCTGTTCTTTGCATGTGTTTAGAGTAGGAAAGGGAGCCTTGGGTTCTTTAGGGCGGTTAGGCTGGTTGCATCTCACAAGAACACGGCTCTTGAACAGGTCACAAATGTTGTTGATGTGACACAACTCCCACATGCATTGGCCAGTGTGTCACTGTGGCTGAGGCACAGACTGTCCCCAGGGAGGATAAATGGTTGTACTGAGTGGCTGCTGGGTGATGTCTCCCAATACCTGTGTTCCCTACCTGAAGACTGCCTGAACCAGGAGCTGTTTTCCATCCCCCAGCATCAGGTAGCCAAGTAAAGATCTTTTTCTTTGCAGACTTTTCGAGACCCTTCAGTCACTCTTCTGGTCTGTGTTCGGTCTGCTGAATCTCTATGTCACCAACGTGAAAGCCAGGCATGAGTTCACAGAATTTGTTGGGGCCACTATGTTTGGGACCTACAACGTCATCTCCCTTGTTGTGCTGCTGAACATGCTCATAGCCATGATGAACAACTCCTACCAGCTCATTGCTGTGAGTTATCTCCTTCTGTTTCTTTTTGCTTTTATTTTTCTCTGTGTGCCTCATTTGTTTGACTTACAGCAAGTGTGTACCTTCTGGGATGCTGGAGACTGCTGCCCCCAGTTTTTGACAGCAGGTAGTTGGGATTTCTGCTCACTAGCCTGAATCATGCTTGCGGGGGAGGTTTTGCTCTGTTTGTAACGCCTCTTAGCTGGAAAAGGCTTATGAGCTGTGATATGCCCCTGTCTCCTCCTGTAGAGTAACTTCACTGACCACCTGGTCATTAGTAGCTGATTTACGCTGTGGTAGAGAGAGAATATAAAGGGAAACCTTCCCACTGCTTCCTGATGCTTCGTTTTAACTTGAGAGGTGGGTGTTATATTACATTTTTTTATCCTATTACTATTTTCACGTGTGAAACTCTGTGTGTCAGGAGCCCAGTCCTGCAATTTCTTTTTCCACAGTCTTCCCACCTGAAATTAGATCATGTCCATCAGTAACACCAGCCAGTCTCCTGGCAGCTGATTCTATAAACCCATATTCTGAGATTTCTGAGGAATCTCAGTGCAGGATGGATCTGAGCTGAGGTGGCTCAGGGCTGCCAGTTGGCTGTAGAGCCAGTTTGAAACTTAACTTTCATTTGAATGTTCAAAACTGGTTTCTCTGCTATAATCTCATTCTGTGTACTAAAAAAACAATCTGTACCTTGATGATTAAATTTGTCAACAGATCGAAAGCTAAAGCAGCATGGCTCTACATTTTAAGGCTCTTCAGGTCAGAAGCAGCATGGAAGGAAGTGAAATCTTGTGTGCACAGTACTTCAGGTAAACCCCTTGACCCTCGCTTTCCAGTGCTGCCCCCTACCATGGTAGGTTTGGACATAGTGAGGTGATGAGCTGTTACATCATCTGTGAATAGAGACAGGAGTTGGGAAAGTCAGGTTTTTCCTCAGCTGGTCATTTGGTAGTACAGGCAGAGTAGAGGCTTGCTGCTCTGCTTTAGGTGACTCTTTTTTTTTTTACTCTAGAAAATCGAGGATAAACCAGAGAAAAAACAAAAGCAGCACAATCTGTCCTGCTATTTGCATTCCCAAATTCCTGGACAAGTGTCTGGGGAAATGTGTGGGTGAGCTCCTATCCTGGCTAAAGCACACAGAGCAGAGTATTGAATTGTGCTTGAACAAGTTCCACTACTGTTGTTGATTATCTGCTGATTCAAGTGTCTCCTAAATTCACTTAGTCAAACTGAGCACAGACCCATCAAATCCGTGATACTTTTGGACATCTGATCTTTATCATATGAAAAAGTATGAGAAAAACTGGACTTTCCAGTTGAGCAGAAAAGCAGTTTGTCACAAAGACATTGCTGCTTTATCAGTCTGTTTCAATGCTTTAAGTGCTTTCTCTTTGTTCAGTGCTACTCCTCACATTCCAGGGAGACTGGAATGAGGGACAGAAAACAAAGATTCTCTCCTTGGCCATTTTCTTCCATTCCACTTCTTTTATTGTCATCAAATAGACTTGTCACTAAGACAAAGCCCAAACCTAAGAGTGACATAAGAATAGCAGTATTTGCTATTCACTGGGATACAAACCACTCACCATTCTTTCCCCTGAATAATTCGAGTGATGCAATGACACATTACAAACAACCCCCCATGAATCAGAGAGAGCCATCATAACAATTAGCTGAAGTGATTGGTCCAGAGAGGGCTGTTGTGTTAATGGGTTTGTACATGGAGCAGCTGGGAGCAGCGACTTGCTCCATCAAAGTCTGCACCTGAGACACCTGGGGATAGAGGGCTGAACTCACCAGATAACTGAGGTATAATGCACAGTTCATTGTGCAGCATGAGCCCCTGCTCAGGAGAACGAGAGTGCAAATGCTACAGGATACTTCTTCATCACTTAAGCTGTCACACTGCAGTTGCTACCAAGAGCAGTGACGTTTCTTGGGAAAGGCAAGAGGCAGACACTTTCTATCTCTACCCAGTGCATGCAGCTGGGTTTTTGAAGTTAAATTTCTGTTTCATTCTCTCAGGGACAAATTTTCTTCATGTGTCTTCTAAGGGCAAACATCAATTAATCTTTTCCCCAAAGAAAACAAGTCGTTAATAAATGTTGAGCTTTACAAATGTGGGTCATCTTTTAACCTCCTGTGATGATGTTCACCTCTTTCTGAATCACAGCAGACTGGTTCCTAGACTGGGCATTTGTTCCTCCTGGTGTTGACATTACATTGAATATGCACAGAATGACAGCAGGAGAATCTAAGTTGCTCTTCCTTGGCCCTTTGTTGTGTCTCCCCACTATGGGGGTTTGGGCTTGGTACTTAATTAGGCACTGCAGGCACAGAGCATGAAATCACAGGTATCTGTGGAAGACAGAGCAAGGCAGGCAAAGAATAAAACCTCTATGCAGCTTTGAGTGATTCTTGACTCAGAGATGGAGGAATTTTTTTTGCCGTAATTTTGTTGTTTTTTTCCTAAGCTACTTCAGACTTCAATAAATACATATTTCCAGGGGTACCCTGAAGCAGTTTCAATATTGATCATTTTCATACAGCCAATTTTTCTCTTTTACCAGACATTGTCAAGAGCTGATTATGGCAGACCCTATCATTCACTGGCAAAGTAAACAAGATCCAAATGCACCCCAAAATTTCCATACCCTTTGCACCATTTCAGTATGGGAAGATCAAAATGTTCTATACAAGCTGCACAGAATGCAATGGGATGTTATGCACTGCCTGGTCCCTCATCTCAATACCTTCCCAGATGTGACAGAAATATGAAGAGGACAATGGAATGATATGAGAGGAGCCAGGTGGCTCCATCATTTGTAAGTGGCAGAAAGTAACTGAGTGGGTGATGAGGACACTGTATGTGATGGGCTCTTTCTCACCAGAGTGCCACTTGGCTGCATCTGAAGTTTACCACTTTGTAATTTTTTCAAAACAATGCAGCAGTGGGTGTTACTGGGGGTGCAGGTGCATTTTGGCCAGTCTGGTGCCCTCAGGTGCAGGTACAGAAGGTGTTTTAGCAGCAATCTACGCATATTTTCTGAAAGCATGCTCCTTATGGACACATCTGTCATGAAGTCATGCCAGAATTAGTCACTGGAACTGTACCAACAGTTCTGACTCTGCAGCCACAGGAGCAATATCGATGGAAAACAGGAACCAAGACCCAGGTAGAGGAGGAAAAGCACAGGACTGTGAGCTGGCAGAGCTCAGGTGAGCTGGAGCGATAAGTGGTGCACACTGGCACTAGGCACCCCCCAACACATTAAAGAGAGAATTAAAGCACTTGCAGCTCTCAGACATTTTAGGAAAGTATGATACTCAATACCTCAGGGTATTCACCAACTCACCAAAGCAAGTCTGAGAAAAATGACATCTAACTCCTGTGTGTGAAGGTGTTTTAGCCCCCAGGGGTGGTCACAGTGTGCACGTGTGGTGTTCGGAACGACTTCATTGTAGCAGCGAGAATCAGGCCATGAAATAGTTTTGTATATTGTGTTTTGTATCCTCCTCTTGGTTTGTATGTCTGTTATTTCAAGCTAGTTCATATCAGACAGCTGTTACTGCGAAAGACATCAGTCTTTTTAAAAAAATAACTCTTAAATGTGTCTCTGTGAGTAGTGTATGACCAAATTGGAACTTAGTTGCCAGTATTTGGATTGGAGAAATCAGGGCACTGGACACCAGACTCAGGGTGGAGATTTAAACAATGGCATGAAATGTATGGATTAGCACATATAATGAATGTGAAAATGTGAAAATGAGAAATATTTTGCATTGCAAAACAAAAGCTGTACAGTAAACAGAAATGGTATGCACAGCTAAAAATAAGTGAAACCTTGACTGTAAGTGTAGGGACGTTGGACATGAAATTTTCTTGATTTTTGCAGAGTAGAGAGCTTAAACATTAAGGCACAGAGGCTTATCAATATTTTTCAGCTCCCTATTACATTGTTTCTTAAGTAACTTTGGATTTTCCTTATGTTGTAGTTTCAAACTTTTCTTCATCTACAAAGCACACAAATTCCTCCAGTTTTCTGCACCAGGTGGTGCAGCACCTCAGCACCATGGCAGTAATTGCTGCTCAGTTTAATTCACAATGCTAGCAGAAATTCTCTTTCCCATTGTGATTTTTGACCCTTAGGACTGTCAAAAAAAATGTTGCACCTCCTCTGCCTGCACAACCTGCACAGTTATTACTTGGTGGTTTTGCTAAGGAGGAATTTTATGAATCAGTAAACTTAGTTTGAGACACACAGCTGGCCAGTCCCTGCATGTGGCAGGTTTTGGGGTGGGAGGTTGTCCCCATATAGAGGTAAGGCCTGCTCCTCAGTCTGGGCTCAAATCTAAGCTATTTTAAAACATCAGGAAATGTTCATCTCAGCTCCACTTCAGAACCATTAATTTGAATTTCTTAGAAATTGAAATGTTGTTGATTTTTAACTGTCATACAGCAGGAAATTAAATTATCCTCATGTTATGTTGCCAATACAAGCTGAGAATAATATCTCTTGAAGCTTTTTCTGGTACTACAAAACAACTGGGTTCTAGAAGGAGGATTAAATGGCTCTTCCTTGGTTTGCCAGCTGAGTGAAATACCCCTCCTTGGCCCTGACTGACATACATGTGCTGGTCAGTGCCCNTCCCTCTTTGGCCCTGAGAGCCTCCTGCTGACCAACACATACATGTGCTGGTCAGTGCCCACATGCAGAACCTGTGTTCAACGTTCAGGTAACACTCTCTAACCTTTTCTTCATTCTGCAATTTCCCAGGTCTCAATGACTGTGCTAAAACTCATCTGTGTCATCAACAATAATTAACTGAAATGGCAAATTCTCTTGGATTGACTTGGTGCATTTGGTGACACTTGGACAGGCTGATAGGGCAAAGGCCTTAAGCTGAAGGAGGGTAGGCTGAGATTACATGTTAGGAAACACATCCCACGAGGGTGGTAAGGCCCTGGCACAGGTTGCCCAGAGAAGCTGTGGCTGCCCCTGGATCCCTGGAAGTGTCCAAGGGCAGGTTGGATGTTCCCTAAGGTCCCTTTTAACCCAAATCATTCCATGCTTCTATGATTTCTGTTACATTTCCCCATGAAGTACGATCCATGTGAAAAAATGCTGGGGCCCTGCTTTCCAGTTCCCTCTTGGGTAGCTGCAGCACAGCTTTAGAGGAGTGGGATTGATTCCCAGGACTGGCTGCTCTCTCTGGTGCTTGTGACTGGATGGGGTTGCAGCAGTGGTGTGTTGTGATGCTACCATACAGCAAGAGGCTTTGTGTGTGAATTTAGCCCTGGAATCTTGCTCCAGACTGTCAGGCAGCTTAATTGCTTTTTGTTAGCAAGCTGAAGTATTCATTTGAAGGTGTAGAACTGTTTGTCTTTTTGCTGGCTTTGGCCTAATTACATATAACCCATGGACTGGAATCAAGTTGTTAATATTCATCTGGTGTTCTCAGAGCCTCTAAATAGAGGCACTCGATGTGCTCTGGCTTCACATGCTGCATCTTTCTTCTGTTGTTAGAGCAGACAAAGCTAATTCCCCATCCTAGGGCCCAATCCTGCAACCCCTGCTCATGCAAGTATTGTCAGCAGGATCAGAAGGTTAATCCTTTCTACTGCTTTTAATCTTTGAAACCCCAGATGTTTCTGAACCCCGTGTACCACCATGGCCAAACCACTCTGGGTCTTATTCAGAGCAGAATCATTCCATTTAAGTAAAAAACAAGATGAGCTTGCAATCTGTAGATGACCTCTGGCTGTTTTAAAATATCACAGAATTTGTTTTGGGGTTTTTTTGTGTAGTTAACACACCAGTGCCCCACCTGACAGGTCAATAAGTCTCTGCCCATTACATGCAAAGCAGCACAGCAAGGTTTGCTCTTGCTACATGATAGAAGTTGAAGTATCCAGATGGAACCACATCGGTTGCAGCCCCCTGCATTATCCCATCTTTTATTTAGGCCTGACAAGCTCAATTAGCATTATCTTGTGCTTCTGCATCGAGGGGAATCTTGTTACAAATGCAGAAGAAAAGTGGAAAAGCGAAAGGTGAAGGAAGAATGTTACTGAGGGGAAAGCAGAGAAAAACTGAAAGGGATTTGTCTGGGAAGAGCTTTCCCCTGACACTGAGCAATGGGAAGAGCTGTATTATTAAGAATTCTCTGAAAAGAGACTTCTTGGATGGCAGTGCATCACAGATTTCCTTTTCAACACTCTAGCAAGTAAGTTGATGCTGGTGATACAGGGAAACAGTACATGCACAACCCCATCCAGTTAAATGGGGAGTTGTCTAATAACCTGGATGCTGTGTTTCTGTTTGTGGTCCTGTCCCCCAGAGCCCTTCAGCTACAACCCCTGCTTCTTCTGGGGAGAAAACAGAAGCTTCTCTCCTGAGTCAGTGCTATCTGCACAGCTCAGGGTTCACTTAGAGCCTTGAGTGATCTCATACATTTATAATTCATCCTTTTCTTTTGGCTCAAGGACGTATTTAAATGATCAGGATATAGGATTTTTTTATTTTGAAGCAATTTCTCAGTTTTTGGCAGCTAAGTTCAGCCACTGCATTTACTGTGCACATAGGCTGACTTCCAGAGTTGTCAGGTCCCTGCTTCTCCCTCTGGTGCTATGACCTTTATAGGCTCAATAAAACACATAATGCAGCACCACTCCTTTGCTGAGGAAAGGCAGTTTATGTCCAGTCATAAAAGAGCAAAACACTAAAGCATTTGGTGCCTGAATACATGTACAGAGTTACCTACAGTCATGCAGGGAGCAGGGAATGGGACTTGAACAACACCAGCCTTGGCTCCCAGCTGGCTTTGATACTGAGGAGATACCATGAGGTGAAACCTTGCACCTCCAAATCCCCCTGCAAACCCCACAGGCTGTTTCAGCCCAGTTTCACTGCACTGTGCTCTGGTCTGCACCAAGATAACATGACTCACATGCTGGCTTTTAGGCTCTCCCCCTGAGTTTAAGCAAACATGGTGGAGTGTCATGATTTGCCCTTTTCCTTTGAAATAGGTCTGCAGCTCCTCAGCTTGAAGAGGCAAAGTCAAACTAAGTGCTTTGCACATGGAGTGCAAGGTGGTAAATTTTGTAATGCTCCCCCTTTCCAGGGCAAGTTTGTGCCAGAGTATCACACTGGCTCTCAATAAAGCTGTGTCCAGCAGAGAGAGATTATTCATATAGTAGAGAATCTAGCTGTGCCAAGATTCCCATCCTCCAGCGTGATTGAGCCCCCTAAAGCCATAAGGCTGAGAATTGAGCTGGATTTCTAAGCTTTAGTTAGGACCACTGATTGCTCAGAGAGGAACATGTACTTCCTTAAGCCCAGCAGGGTCTCCAGTGTAGTCCAAACATGCTAACTTTTGCAATTTTAAGTTTATAGACTCATAGAATTGTTCGGGTTTAAGAGAAGCTTAAAGATCACCTGAAACAGAGCACAGACCAGTCAGTCCCCTGCACTAGGCTGCCCCAGCCAAAAGTGACCTCAGCACAAGTGCTGGTGATGCCACCCAGCCACCCATAGCACCGTGGCTCAGCTCCAGCTGACTTGCAGTGTGTCCTCACACACCAGGGAACAGACCTTCAGGGAGGGGAAAGTACCTCATGCTCCTTTGTATCTGGCTCCCACCAGTCCCGCAGTAAATTTCAAGGCATTTCTTCTTCCTTGGAATTCAAATCCTGGGCTGTGGAGAAAAAAAAAAATCAAAGAGAATATTCTGGAAACAGTCCAAGTGGAAATGAGGCCAAATTCTTTTCCATGGTACTAAGTCATCAGCACTCAAGTACTTAGAGTTAGCTCTGCCTTCTCAGCCCACCATTTCTCTAGGGGCATGTGTGAATGACTTGATTTTGACCCGGCTGGAGGTAGTTAACATTATCAGCACAGATGCCCCTTATCTTTCTGACCTTCAGCATGAAGAGAGCCTCTTATCAAGCAGTGTTAAAGGAGAGAATGGATGGCAGGAAGAACAAAGCCTGGGTGATATCTTTCTTATTGTTTCTTCCTCCTGAGGCTTTTTAGAGAACTATTTGCATGACCTTCCTACTGCTCCAATTTATTTGACTATTAAAATAAAAACAAGACTTTATTGGAGTATGACTGCAGAAACAAAAAGGTGTCAGTTCACATAATTTAACTGCACTAAAACCAGCACAATCCCCAGTTCTTTATGTTTTCTTTAATATTCCTTGGCCTTCTCATTAGCTATTGCTTCCATCCAAGATACCTGTGGGAGATGAAATGTAATTGATTTTTATATATACATATATATATAAAACACACACACATATATATATAATCTATATATAACACCTAAGTATGTTGTGGAATGCAGTGCACTGCATTCTATTATGAATATATTCTGCACATGGAAGATCTAAATAACAGAGATGCTAAAGTGTGCATTTTCCAAATACAAACAAACTGATTCCCCAGGGCTGGGGGAATCAGCCAACTCCTTCACAGAGTGGGGGCCTGTTCTGGGAAGGGATGGCCAGTGCCACAGCTCATGTGACAGGTCTGCTGTGCTGTCACTCAGGAGGGAATGCCCATGCTCTAGTTAGAAGCCACTAGTGGTTTTCTTTTCCACTGCAACCAGAGACCATGGTTTCCATTTCTGTAATTTCTGGCCTCTCTGGCTGTGCTCCAAGGATGGAGTCCTTTATCCTTCTTGTAATGAAATGCAGTTGCTGTGCTGTATGTCTTGCTGACATTCCCAAGTGGTGGACCTCAGACACTGCCAAATTAAGGAAAGTGTTCCTAACTTCCTGCATCACTGTGTGATCTTCCCCCAGCTTTCAAGTTTTTAAGGCTCACAGTCCCAATGATGGCTTATCTGCTCTATAAAAATTTAGATTTGTGTTTTTTTCCCCCTTGTGCTCTGTTTGCTTTCCTCACCTAAGAGCTTTGCTGCCTTCTGCCCAGACAAGGATAGCTCTTGTCTGAATTCAGGTCTTTACCTCTCTCCTGGTCTAAGAATTCACTTTATCCCAGTGCTAGTATTTGTTTGTGAGTATTTCTCCAGGACTTGCCTGTGCTCCATAGACATCCTTTTCCTTTTCTGTGCTGCAGCTAAAAGCCCCCTGCACCCCTCTTGGAGCTGCTGCTTAGGGACCTGTCTCCCTTTCCACCCACCTGCCTTGTTTCTAGTGCAATACCAGCACTCCTTTGCTTTTTATGTGCTGGTTTGCCTCTGCCATGGGCTTCTTGTCCCCAGAGCATTGCCACAGCTCCTCTTCAGATGGGGAGTGTGGGGCCACTGCAGCTGCCCTTGTTGCTGCTGCTCAGGACTTGGCTTCATCCAGTGTAGCCTGTGATTTTGTGCTGGTTGGTACTTTCATCAATTCTCTGCTGTCTCACTCCCTAACTGTTCTAATTGCTTTTTCTAATGCTAGATTGTCCTCCTTTAGAATTTTTCTTGTGTAATTTTTGAGATTGATCCTATTAAGTTCTTACCATTCAGTATGTCACCTCCAGCATTGAAAGCAAAGTAATTTGTTACCAGCTACAGCTGAATTACCTATGCATTAATTGCATTTGTAACTCCCTGTTTTTTTCATAGACTATTTCTATGACATATTTTTCTTTGAGAAATGTTAAGCATCATTTACGTCAAATAACCTACTTGGATTTTTGCTGCTTGCTCCTCTGAGTTTGTCACCAAACTCCCAAGCTCTGCTGATGTTATTACCCGTTTGCCCAACACATATTGCAAAATTAACAGCTTTGAAACTGCACAAGAGTTGTCTGTGTTGGGTTCTGTAAAGATTAACTTTCTCCTACCCCTCATTCTGCAATGCTTTCTGTTCAAGACACACAAGGGCATTCCTGTGCTAGCCTGTTTAACAGCCAGCACTGATATATTTTCTGTGCTGTCTCCCTTACTCAGGTAAATGTTACATTTCTCCCTCCTTCCTAGAGGAAAGTACTACAGCTTGGGCACATCTTTGTCTTGTGGGGCTGCTGGTGGCTCTTCCTGAGGCGGGACAGCAGCAGTCCTGCTGCAGAAATCACACCAGCTTCTGCCAGCATTCCCAGCAGGACTGGAAAGCTTCCCATGCCTCCTTCGAGGGCAGTGAGCCACAGCCAGACAGCCTGGGCCTGAGGGCATTGTCACAGCCATCTAGATCTGCAGCTGACAGGCAGCAGCCCACTGACTGTTGTGTAATAAAACACAGGAAAGGCATGGGAAGCCCTTTTTGTGCCATCTAGAACAACACTAGGGATCTTTATCCTTCCAAGTGGGCAGAAGCCCTTGCATGTAGCTGAAGTTACTGATTATCTTGTGATTGTTTTACAGTGGAAAAGTTTGAGGGTCTCAGCATACCTTGCTGCTGAGCCTTACTGTCATCTCAGCATTAGGTTTCATAGAATCATGGAATCACAGAATGGTTTGGGTTGGAAGGGACCTTAAACATCATCAAGTGCAATGCCCCTGCCGTGGGCAAGGACACCTTCCACTAGCCCAGGTTGCTCCAAGCCCCATCCAACCTGGCCTTGGACACTTCCAGGGATGGGGCAGCCACAGCTTCTCTGGGCAGCCTGTGCCAGGGCCTCCCCACTCTCACAGGAAAGGATTTCTTCCTAATATCTAACCTAACCCTGCCCTTCTCAGCTGAGGCTCTGCACCAGCCTGATCCAGAGCAAACCACAGTGTGCAGGAGTTCAGGGAGCTGCCAGAATCCATTTCAGCCTGGCAGCCTGGAGCTAACTGAAATTCAGGGCTATCCCAGTGCTTCCAGGGATGTTAAATCAAGAGCCAGGATATTGGGCTCCCATGTCCCGGTTTGCTGGAGGCTTCCCACAGGCCAACCCTCTGCTTCAGCTTCTGTGTGCTGAGGTAAAAGTCCCAGTGATTTCCTCCACCAGCTTCCTAGCCATGAAGGAACTGAAATACTGAAGTTGTGAAGAGGTTGAGGAACCCTGTGGCAGTGGTAACCACCTCATACAGAGAGCTGACACCATCTTCCATTGTTGGGTCTCAGGACCCACTGGGAATCCACCTGTTATTTGGCAAAGATGGTCTAACTTGTATTGTCCAACAAGCAGAGGGTGATGGAAATCTTTATAGAAAACATCTCACAAACTGTAAACAACACATTTTCTACACAGAGATAAAGATGGAGATTAATGCTTGAATTATCCTGGATAATTAGCGTAGCAGGTAATCACTTAAAATCTGGCACATCTGTGAATACCTCACTTTGACTGAATTAGGAGATGTTTGCAACTGCTACAGGAAGATGGCTTCAGTGATCCCACAGGGAAATCTTTGTGGGAGATTAATTCTCACTTCAAATGGCAGAGATTTGCAAGAGGATTATGTGTCCAGGATGACACATTCACATTGTTGTAGGAAGCAAGACCTTTTTTTTCCTCACAGCGGAGCCAAGTGCTGGTTTCTTTGAGTTCATATATTCTTTGAGCTTGAGGGCTTGGCCCTCTTAAGTAGAGTGTTTGATAGCTGAAATGCTGAACAGTGCTTGAAAGAAAATGATGACAAGAACAAGGGCAGAAGAGAGGACAGTGAAATCCAAACTTGAGTTAAATTTCCTGAAGCAACAAGGTCAAACTTGCAAAGCTACTGGATGTGTTTCTTCAGCTTATTATAAATGTTACCAAAAAGATGTCCTCTAAGAACACTGTGAGACAGCACAGGCCTGTGAGGATCCTGTCCTCACTTCTCAGATTCAGGCAGCTCCCAAAAATGTACATTTTGCTTATGGTCCTGCAGTCACTGGGGAGACACCCCAGATCTGGAGCACGTCTGGTGGAGCCACATTCACAGCCACTGCAGTGACTGGTGTACTGGCTCTAGCTCATGAGTGCTTCAGGTTTGAATTAGCTATGGGATGGATGTTGAATCATGGTTCTCTTGGTACTCAGCACAGACAGGAGAGTTATGGAAACTGTAGTGTGCAGATTTTACTACTTACTGCACTAAAGAGAGCTCTAACCAAGAAAATGATGGTTTCCTAGCACACAAAGACATTCTCAGTAAAACCCAAGTGTCTCTTTGCTATACATTTCCAGCACAAAAGTGCTGCCAGGAACTCTCATCTGATTTGCTCAAGTTTGCAAAACATCAAGGTGAACAATTGAGACAGGCTGAGTTTGTAAACCCTGGGGAATTCACAGCAACAGAACAAAGGAGGAAAGAAGAGACAGAACTTCATGCAGAGGGTCTGGTCTGTCTTTTAAGAGAGGTTATAGTGCATTTGTTGACTGAGATAGCACAAGAAAAAGTACAGCTGGGGTTGAAGCCAGCACCCACCAACCTCGTTATGGACAGATCAACAGGGGCTCGTTCAGAACAACCACAAAATGTCCCAAAGGAGAAACTCCACTAAGTTTCAAAACTCTCAGCCCCTAATAGAGCCCATGTAGTCACATAATCACAGAATGCTTTGGGTTGGAAGGGATCTTAGAGGTCATCTTCTTCTAACCTGCCATGGCAGGGACACTTTCCACTGCATCAGGTTGCTCCAAGCCCCATCCAACCTGGTCTTGGACACTTCCAGGGATGAAGTGTCCTCTTCAGTGTCCCTAGTCCTAACAAAAAGAAAACACTCTGTGCATAAAAGCTTTTTAGCCCTTTTCTTCCTTCTTTTCCCAGAAACAAGTTTGCAATCCCAAGCTAGAGGTTTGCCTTACACTTCAAACAGCATCCACTACCAAATGACATCTTCAGCAGGACATTCCCTTTTACAATGTGCTGGAGGAAATTGCTGCCAAGTCACCACTCCTGATCCAACCCCACCACCGACACTGGACCTTTGATGGACCTTTGTAGATGGAAAGGATGGATTTATGACCTTCTCCAAACTACCTTCTCCCTTCTGAATCCTCAATAGGACATTCACACCCACTTCTGTATTGATAAAGAAGTTAAAATATATGTTTCTATCTGTTTGCACTGTCCTTGCCCTGAACTCCCTCGCTGTCAGTGCTGCCAGGTGTTTGTAGTTCATGCTTAGTCACACCAGGGCTGGGTAACTCAACACTTGTCTCATGCAGTTTTTCCCCCCACAAAATACTTTTAGGTGCTTGAACCAGCAACACACCTCTGGTTTGCAGTGTTTCCACATGCAGTCACCACTGGCTTTTTCCTGGTAGTGAGCAGGGGAGGTTTAGGTTGGCTATCAGGAAAAATTTCTTCACTGAAATAGTTGTCCAGCCCTGGCACTGTGCTGTCCAGGGCAGTGGTGGAGTCCCCATCCCTGGAGGTATTTAAAAGATGTGTGAATGTGTCACTTGAAGACATGAGCTAGTGGTGGGCTTGTCAATGCTGTTTGGACTTGTCCAAATGGTCCATGGTTGGACCTGATGATCTTAGAGGGCTTTTCCATCCTGAATGAGTCTGTGACCCTATATCCAAGTGGAGCACACAAAGCTGCCTCTCGGCCCCTTCTCTAAGAGAGATTTGATCTCCCACCTCCCAGGGCCCCTGAGCTCATCTGGCTGGTCATTCCTGTTCTGAAGACTGTTTCAGCTCAAGTTGCCCAGACCAGGAAATGTTCAGGTAGAAAGATGGAATTCAGGTCTGAGCAGGGAACAGCCAGCCCTGCTTCTGGAAGAGGCTCTGCCTTTAAGGCAGCTCTGCCTCTAACTCTGAGCAGTTATTAAGCAGAGTTGTCCCATGGGCTGGTTATCCCTAACCCATATCCTGAGAAGGAGGAACAGCAGCTGCATGGCAGCAGCATGTCCTGCTCTCCCTGAGCTCTGCAGACCTGGTTGCAGCCTGCAGGTAGAGAAAAATAAAGAAAACAGGAGTTGTTTTGGTTTTTTTTTTATGGTGGCAATTATTTCTACTGCTACAAATTGCATTTTTTACTGTCCAGAACTTCCTTTCCACCAGTATCAACTTCAAATACTTCACAGTGATGCTGCAGTTTCACTGTTTATGGGGTCTGATTGTGTAAGAGGAAAAAGGGGCATGTCAGGCTGTATGTCTGAGTCTACCTGTGGCCTCCAAACAGCCCTTTTGGCAAGCTGGCATGGGACAGTAGTGATCTGGGCTGATGCAGATCATCTGCAGAGACCAATATTCTCCTGGGCCACAGAGACAGTCCTTTTAAATCGAGAGCTGCACATAATTTGAATGCACTAAAATGGAGTTCAGCTGCACCTTGCTGTCAAAATGTGAGCATATTTTACCCGTGTCAGAGCACTGGAGTGTAGCCAGAAAGCCAGTGTAGTAATTTTTTGGGCATGATGTTCAGCCACATTTTATTTAACTCCCTGTCCTACACTTCACTGCTTGGCTCTGTGAGCTGCAGCCCAGCATCCCTCACTCAATAAGCTGCTTGTTCCATCCCTGTAAAATCTCCTTGTAAAATTAAACACCCGCATTGTCCTTTTCTCCCACCTTGCACTGGTACTTAGCCTGAATCGTCGTGGCTTTGGTTTAATCTCATCTCAGATACTGTTCATGGAAATGTTGAACAGCTGAGATGCCACAACCATCAGCTTGAGATCTGTTTGGAATTGCTGCAGCATCTCTCTGAGTCCCAGCTGTAGGCAGCTGCCTGTGCCCTGATGTTGAGGGCAGATGCAGTTTGTTACTGGGCAGAACAGCCTGTTGGCTCCATGGACGAGGCTGCAGATTTGGGGAGCCCCATTTTGAAGCCTGTAAGATCAGTGTCTTCTGTATTCCTTTCCTGAGGACCCTCTGCCTCTCTGTGCAGCTGTAAAATGCTGCTATTAAGTTCCCACCTTCCCTTTCTTGGGATGAAAAGCACTAGAGCAAGCAAGCTTATCATGGTGATAACATAATGTAAAAATCATTCCGACCTAAGAGTAAAATGTCTCCCAGCTTCTGGAAGGATAATGCAGAGGCAAGATGTAAAATATGGCACACATAAAATGTGTCACTTTCTTAGAAGAGCAGAATTAATGGATGCTATAAAAAACAAATCAAAAAACATTATGAAAGATCTTTTTCCAGGGAAGAATATGAGAATTCATTGGATTTAGACGTGAGAAACAATGGTTTGTGGTAATAAAAGTGCTAGCAAAAAGCTAAGAAATGTGTTTTCGTGCTTCTTGGTGAACTTTCATATTGGTGAACTGGTATTGTGTGAACAAGCACAACCTCTTAAGGGCAAAGATGGGCTTTAGCACTTGAAATTCTCTTTGCTGGATGTTCTGTCCTCTCATTTCTCAGTGGTTGGTGTTTTTACACTCTGGCTACATTTCACACCAGTTTTTTAAGCACACCCCCAGCAAGGGAGATGGAAGAAGCAATACTGCTTTGCCTGCAGCTGGAGAAATCCTTTATTGCTCACATGTCACCTCCTCAGCCGTGGGTATTTGCTCCAGGAAAACCTGCCAGAAGCTGTTGATGGTCTCCTCCCTTCCCTCGCAGGACCATGCGGATATTGAATGGAAGTTCGCTCGGACGAAGCTGTGGATGAGTTACTTCGATGAAGGTGCCACTCTGCCCCCTCCTTTCAACATTGTCCCCAGTCCCAAGTCAGTCTGGTACCTGTGCAAGTGGATCCACAACCAGCTGTGCCCAGGTGATGACTCTGACAGTGAACAGAAGAGGCATGAAAACCTCAAAACATTCACAGTAAGGAGCTCAATGGGTTTGTACTTCATTTTTTGAGGGTGTTGTGCGTGTTCAGGATCATGAGGGCCACTGCTCTGCTGGGGCAGCAGACAGCTGCTGGATCATAACTTGCTAAGAGCCATTAGGAGCTCTAAAGACTGGACCAAACAGGTAACACACCTGTGTTTTTCTCTTTCCAGGAACGGCACGCTGACAACCTGATTCAGAATCAACATTACCAGGTAAACTCTTGAGCATATACAGTTTTTACTTGCTGTTTCTTTTTTCTTGCTCGTTTTCTAATACTTCTAATTCTTACTTGCTTCTTAGATTATATTTTGGTAAGTGTAGGTCCTCTAAGAGGATTTTGCTTATCACAGATTAAAACATTTCCTCATTGGAGGTGGATGGTTCAGTAAATCTCTCCTTGCCTTTCAGCCCCCTTGAGTACTGGAAAACTTGCCAGGTATCAGTTTGGCTGCTGAAGTGAAGGTGACATCCCTGTTGCCAACAGGCTGTTGTGCCATTTCAATTAAAACTGTTTCTGTGCATTTTTATGCTCCTGAATTGTTCCTCTCCTGCTCTTTTTTGTAAAGCATCCCTAACTGAAAGAGGGGTTGGGATTTTCTTTTGTTTTGGACAGCTCAGGAAGGAGGAACGGCTCCTTTGTTGAATCTTGCTGGTTTTGTTTATTCTCAGCCTGCCTGTCATCAAGGACTCATTAAAAGTCAACCTACAAATGGATGAAACTTTATGAAAAACACCAGCTTCAGTCCCTGAATTCAGTGGGATGTATTATGCCAGCATGCTGGAAGGAAAAAAATTCTGCAGAATGTTAGGTGGTACATAGGCTTCACTGCCAAAAGACATTAGTAATTTGTCTTACTTAAGACATCTCCTACCTTTGGAAGAGCACTTTTATCTGAAGTTGATCATTAACATAATTAGTCTCCTTTGACAACAGGTGTAGGGTGCTTTCTGACTTCACAGCACAGGTAGCAACAGTGGGATCTCTTAAAAACCTCCCAGCAAAACCATCTTCATGCTTGGTGTGGCTCAGACTTGTTATCCCTGTTTATGAAGTGGGGGACACGAAGGGCAAGTTTGTAGATGGAACATTCACAGAGAGCTTTGGTGTATGTTGGTTGGCACAGGTCAATGTTCGAGCTCAAAGCACCACGTTACCATCAGGTACCTGAACAGGGCAAAATGGAGCTCATCCAACCAAAAACATGGAGTGTAGCCAACATCCCAGGTAGCACAGGGGAGTGAGAGCCCTTGGAGAAGTCACCCAGGGTGTGATCCAGTCCTTCCAGTGCTGCCCACTGACACTGCAGCTGCCTTGAAGGGAGTTTCTGACCTGCCTTCAGGGAAAGCCGAGGCAGCTGGCAGATGTGGTTTGAGGTGAATGTCCATTGCACCACAGGGTCCTGGCTGCTTTTCATGTCATTTTTTTTGCCAATGTACCCTCCTTGGCTTTCAAATGCTTTATAAACATCTTCAAATGCCAAATTTAGCCTGTCAGGATACACAAAATATACACACGAGATTGGTGATTGTAAAAACGTTCAGCAGCTGAGGTTAAATGGCTTGAGCACATTGAAAAACATCAAGAATATTTTTCTCAACAATTTTTACATGTACAAACCCCAGTACAAAACACCTGCTTAACCTGTAGCTAACAACTGAGCATCCAAGCTGGAAGGTAGATCAACCTTTCCCAAGGTTTGCTCTGTTTAAAAGGAAGCATTCTGTTTGTAATGGTGAGTGATTTTGGTTTTAGGCAGCAGAGTGAGGACAGCTGCTGTTTGTAAGAGCTCAAGGAAACACAGTAAGAACAGTTTGGGCTGAGCCAGCAGTTGAATCACTTGGATTGTTTCCTATTCCAGGAAGTGATAAGGAATCTTGTGAAAAGATATGTTGCAGCAATGATAAGGACTTCCAAAACCAACGAAGGTTTGACTGAAGAAAATTTCAAGGTAATTTATTATTCCTCGATAATAGCCACTTGCAGAGTTTGCACTAAATTGTTAAGATGATTTGTAATGTGTGGAAATAGAACTCTGACTGGAGCTGGGAATATATGTAATGGGAATGTGAGGGTTTTTCGAGCAGAGAATATTACTATTTTCTCACATGATCACCTCCCAGATTTTAATATGCAATATGTTATGTCAACAAAAGTGTTAGAAAAGGGTAGGAATGAAGTCTGTGATTTGTATCAACATCACATGCCTAATCCTAATGCAGGCAGAGCCAAAGAATGAGTTGGGCTTAATAAATGTTAACACTCATTAACAAAATTCAAGTTGGGCCTATCAGCTGAACAGGATTCCTGCCATATTCCTGCATTTCAGCAGTCTTCCCTCTTCTGTAACTGTCTTATTTGACTTTTTGGGGGATCAGGGGTGGGCAGAGGAGGTTGATCAATAAGACCAAGTCCCCCCAGCCTTTGGTGACAGAGACCTTGTGAGGTCTCCAATTCCCTGGGTTATTTAGACATTATTGTTTGTGTATCACTGAATATGTAGGTGGTGTTTTTATAAGTGTGATTTGATATCAGCTCTCCCGAGGGAGTGTGACCATTCATGTCAGATAAAGCTGCTGAGAGTAACTCATTTCTCCTTGTGCCCTAGGAATTAAAACAGGACATCTCGAGTTTTCGCTACGAGGTTCTTGACCTCTTAGGCAATAGAAAGCCCCAGAGGAGGAGTTATTCTACTAGTAGCACAGAGGTGTCCCAGAAGGATGAAACAAATGAGGATGGTGCTGGGGAAAAATCCAGAGCCAAGAGCGTGTCTTTCAATGTAGCCAACAAAAAAAAGGACTTCAATGTATCTGCTCTAATTAAAACCATGTCTGGGATCGATATTGTGGAAGAGAAGCCAAAAAGCAATGGGATCAGTAAACGCTCCTTTGTCCGAAATGGAAACAGAGTTCAGAGACTCTCCAGCTCCAAGAAGGAATCCTTCAAGAGACTGGGCTTGCTCTTCTCCAAGATGAATGGACATGTACCTGAACCCAATTCAGAACCCATGTACACTATTTCAGATGGAATTATTCAGCCACACTACATGTGGAAAGACATTAAATATTCTCAGATTGATAGAGAGAGAGAAGAGAATTGTTCCAAAAGTGAAATTAACCTCAATGAGGTGGCCTACAGTGGGAACACAAGACTTACAGGACAGAGCAAGGAATGTCCTGTGGTTTGTGCCAGCTCCCTTCACTGTGCTTCCAGTATTTGTTCCTCTAATTCCAAACTTATAGACTCGTCAGAGGATGTGTTTGATTCATGGGGAGAGGCCTGTGACTTGTTTATAAACCAGTGGAAAGATGGACAGGAGGATCACGTTACCACTCGGCTCTAAGTAAAACTATCTTAACACTCCCTGGAAAAGCCACCCCAGAATTGGTAATTGTTTGCTCTCATCTGATTCAGCATTACTTTTCCCTTTCTGTCCATAGGTGAAAAAAAAAGTGTAAACACACTTATGTTAGCTAATTTTATAACCATCTGCACATTTTTTATTTTTTTACACTCACTAAACTAAAGGTTTCAACATTTATAAGGTCACTGTAAACCACAGGATCGCTTCAGGTGTAGTCTTAGTCTTCAAACCCCACAGACTTCAGATGCACTGGTGGCTGAGGAAAGGATTTCTCCAGTGGTCCCATCATCATTCCAGCATAAA
This sequence comes from Pachyramphus minor, assembly GCA_013397135.1. NCBI lineage: Eukaryota > Metazoa > Chordata > Aves > Passeriformes > Tyrannidae > Pachyramphus > Pachyramphus minor. The sequence continues at coordinate 544,896 of VYXB01004391.1, forward strand.
TGGGTTTCACTGCTATCCAACACCATTGGTTCTGCATCCTGCTTAGTTTTCCTCATCAACACAACCAGCTGGTGAGCTGGAGGATGAGAATTACATTTAAAATATTTTTTAAAAGGGTTTCCACTTATAGCTGTTTTTTTGTTTCCTTTAAGCAATATCACTTCTGATTCTTTTGGTTGTGCGTGCTTTTTCAGGTCATTATATTAATATTGTAAATTGTTATTCAATCATCCAGCTGGAACATGTTATTATTTGCTTATTTGCCTAATTTCCCTTTCAGGGAGCAGAAGGACCTTCCAGTTAGGCTGACAGTGGGAACCAGCACCTGGCTTTGCTCCCAACTTCTGTGTAGAGGAACTGACCCCAAAGCAGCTGTAGCTGCTTGAAATACAAACCTACGTGTAGTTTCTATCAGGCTGACCCAAAACCCAGCTCTAAGCCTTGCCCTTGTTTTGCAATTCCTAATCTTATTTCCACCACTGCATTCACTTGTTGCTGTATCTCTGATGGATGTCAGGCTTCAGGGAGAAAACCATCCTCCCACTATAGGGCAAGTGCTAAGAGAGATCATCATCCCTGGGCCTCTGAGCTGCATTTCTGAAAAGCAGCCTAAGTAGTAGTGGCTCAAACTGCCTCAGCAGCATGGAATGGCTCTGCAGCTCCTTTTCTAAGGCACAGCAAAAAGGAGTGTGGCAGTAGGTGGTATCTTTTATTTCCCCAGTTGTGGTAGTGTCTGGTTAGGCCTTACCACTGTCATGACTTTAGTTCTAAGGAGCATCAGAGCAGGGGGAAGACAACCTCATCAAGGGCAACGTGGTTGAATTCTTAACAGTGATTTTTAGTTTTAATTTTATTTTTGACAATGTGATACTTGAACTTTCTTCTGCAGTGTTGCTAAGAAACACTTTACCACCACTTCAGAGCTGTTATTAGTCAGCTGCTTTCTTGGAGGAACCAAGTCCTGACAAGGAGCTCAAGAATGGCTTTGTCCCTGCTCTCGTGCAAGGCTGTGTTCCCAGGAGAGGTTATGTGAGCTGCAGCATTTCCCATTCACCTCATCTGTGACCTGAGTTCTGAATTGCCTTTGGAAAAGCATAATGCTGGAATATCTACACCTGCCATTGCAGTGGGTCAGAATTTACCAGCAAGGGGCACTAGCAGCTCTTGTGGCAGCATGGAGGGTCAGGAGGAGAGGGATAAGGGATGCTGGGACACCTGCAGCTGGATACTCTGCCCTGGTTTTAAACCTGGCTCCCTCCTTTTGTGAAGGAAAACCACCTTGTTGGGTTTTTCCTTTGGGCACCTGTGCAGCTTCATATAATGGGCCCAGTGGAGCTCAGAAATCAGGCAGAAATGTGAATGATGCAGCCACTTCCTGAAGCACAGCTGCAGGTGCCAACACACTGGGCTCATGGAGGTTTTCAATACAGACCTCAAAATACAATACAGCCCTGGTGTCAAGAAAAATCAGCAACTAGGAACAGAGACTCAAAAATGGTTCTGTACTCCTAGAGTAAAATGACACCAGTCTTGTTAACAGCAGGCAGTGTAAAACCCAAAATATTTAAGCCTCTAGATGTGTTAGCTAAAGGCAGAGTGAAAGGCATTTTGTATCAACAGATTTAAGGCTTTCATGCTAATTGCAGGGTTAGAGTTGTCTTTGAAAACTGCATCTCCTCTTCCTTCACGGAAGGCTGAGCAAAGTGACATTGGTGCTACACAAGGAGACTTGCAAAATGCAAGGGTCAGGAACAGCTTGCTGATCATTCTGTGAGGAAATCCAGCACTCCTGTCTTAGGAGCAAATCCATCAGTGCAGGAGAGCTGCAGTGAGAACCCACCAACAGTCATACAGCAGCTCACAGGTCAAGCCCCACAGTTCAATAAACCAAACCAAGCACATTTCTGTAAAGATGAACATTAGCAGGAGCTGCTGCAGGGGCATGAAGGAAAGGGTTTGAATCCTTTGATGCCTCACTTAACCACCCTGCAAGGTCCATGAAGTCTACTTGACATGGGGGCAGCAAATATTTTTGGTATGTCCCATGTGAGGAGTAAGAATGAAAACAATTCAAGTACAGTTATGCAGATTACATCAACTGGGCATGAGGCTGGGCCAGAGACAGAGTTTGTACCCTTGGACATTGGAAAGCCTTAAGAACAAGCACACTGCTACTGGTGATGATGACATTGTGCCATTTAAATGCAGCACTGCATTACCAGGTACAGACAATAAAATGAAGCCTAATTAACTCTGCAGTGCTGCCCCCAAAAATGTAAAAATCTCTTCCATGCAAACTGTGTGAGTCACGATCTCCTGCTGTGTCCTGAAAGGGCAGGTGTCACCAGGGATAAAACTGTCTGCAGAACCCATTGTAATGTTGTGCTGAAGGGGGAAGATACATCACATGGCTGCTCAGCTGGGGCTCCCCTGAGGGTTTGTTTCTTGACTCAGATCCTTCCTTGCTCCCAGCTATGAGCGAGTCTGAGCTGACTTTAATTTAACACAAATATTTGATTTGGCTGTGATTAATGCATGTGTCCAGGAGTTTGCAAAACTGTCAGATTGGTCCCCCAAAAGGCAAAATTCTCTGTGATTGCATCTATGCATCCCCAGTGGTAGCAATAGGCTTTATAGCAGCTGGTGAATTATTATTTTGTTAAAACAGGAGCTTCATGGGAGGGAAATTGAAGTATCTTCTGCAAAACGCACTTGATTAAAAAAAGCAACCCAGGTTTTGGTTAATTCACTTGCAGTTACAGTATTTGAGATTTCACCAGCATTTTTCCATTTTCAATTGCTCATAAAGAAAACATGTTTTAGTGGAAGTTATTCTTTCCTTCAGAGAAATCAGTGAAGAACCACTGTGCTGTCCCTGCAAGGAGCAGGGTAGGGGCCAATGGGATGTTGAGTTTCTCCTGTGAGGAGCTAAACTTTTTCTTGGCTTGGGTTCAAGATGCACAGCTGAGCTCCAGCTGGTACACACTTGGCCTTTGTTCTCTGGGCTTCAAGACTAATCCAGAAACATATGCAAAAAATTAGGAGTTAGGAATAATAGAGATCTCAACCACTTGCCCTTCCTTAGGTTCCTTGCTCTTGAAGTTGCATTTTTTCTCATCTCCCAGCCTGATGTCATTTTCATTGGCTTTTTAAAGCAGCACACCTGCAAATGGTCATGGAATCATAGAATCCATGGAATCATGGGGCAGTTTGGGTTGGAAGGGACCTTAAAGCTCTTCTTGTTCCAACTCCCCTGCCATGGGCACAGACACCTTTCACTAAGCCAGGCTGCTCTGAGCCCCGTCCAACCCAGCCTTGAACATTTCCAGGGCTGGGGATCATCACCAATTAAAAAGTGAACAAATACCATCCAGGGTTAAGAACATCGAGTAGAGTTGTGAGATATTTGTACTCAGGTGAGACATCACACGAATCCTTTCAGAAACAAGAAATAACTGGCACATCCCTGCAGGTTATTTGGGTAACTGTGTTTGTACATCATTCCCTCACTGGTATCTGTGTAAATACTCCTGTATCCACCTGTGTCCCCACAGAGGAGGTTGTGCAGTGCTCAGGGGCAGCTGAGCTCTGCTCCCCTCTCTGCCACTGCCTCACCCTGACCTTGGGCAAGTCACTCAGCCTCTCGACTGCCTCAGTCTCCCCATCTGTAAAATAGGGATAATAACACTTACCTACCTCGCAGGGGGGGTTAGTTCATTATTTATAAGCACTTTCAGATCTTCAAATTAAAGGCGCTATATACAGTCAGTAGTTAATATTTGTAGTGGTAGTATGTACTTTTATTTTCTTACAACTAATTCAGGTTAGGATTTAACTGTATGCCTGTTATGATAGTTTTCCATGTTGGGAACTAGCATGGTTTCCCATGAAGGGGATTTAGGGGATTTCTGCAGTAGACAGAGAACAGAGCAGCATACCCTGGACGCCTAAATTCTGACACCCTTGCTTTTGTTATTTATGTCTCACCCTTAATGTCACCTTCCTGTATTTGTGTTTCATCCTTTTGCCAACAGTCCACGTAATATGATTTTTAGCAGAAACAGCCACTGTAAATATTAAAAATATTTAAATAAATATATTAATGTACAAATATAAACATAAACCCTTACCTTTTAAGGAGGTTAAAATTGGTTGGTGCAACAGACTTCTAAGCATGGGGAGGTTCCACAGGCCCAGCACTGATGATGCACATGAACACCAGGATACTGGAGCAGCAAAATTTCACCACATCACCATCTCTGTAGTAGTCACTTTTCAATCTATCACTGGCAAGGGCAGCAAGTCACATGGGTGTTAGAGGAGGGCAAAGGGAGGCTGTCACCAGAGCAGGATGGCTCTGCTGCATGTTCTGCCCCAGGAGAGGGTAAAGGCAGCTCCTGCACACCAACCTCGAGTAGCAGAATGTGGCCAACACAATGCTGCTTTAGGAACCATCCTGGACAGCAGGAGACTGTCTCCTGCATCCCTACACAGGGGGTTTCCCCCCAGATTTCTCTGTACAATTTATTTTCATTAGTGCTTACTCAGGATGAAGGTCTGAGGTTTGAGCAGCAGGAGCTCCAAGATTTGACTGGCAGGGAAAGGGCACTATGAGCATTCCAAGCTCCATTCCAGGAGTATGAGGAGTTGCAGGTATGTGCACTGGCTATCTGGACATTACCAATGGTGTGAGGTATCTTACAAAGCAAAGATAACTGGACAGTCACTAATGGTGTAAGCAAGGATCTGACTTACTGCTGGATTTTCTGGCACCTGCTGCTCTTACACCATTGAGCACATGTTCTGCTTCCCTGGGGACTTCTCAGCTTTCCTTTGGTATTGCTACTTTTCTTTTCAAAAGAATCCCAAAGAATAGCATATTTCAGTTAACCAGGAAGAGGTTCAGTTTTGGTTTAATTCCAGGTTGACTTCTCCTTCAACAAGTTAACTCATCCTGTCCCTCAGACATGTCTGCACAGCCTCAAAGGCTGATTTCCAAAGAAACAGGAATCCCCTCCCACCTCTGTTGCAATTCCACACACAGAACAGCTAAAAATAAGCAAAAACATCTGAACCACCAGGAATGCCTAGAATTAATGAAAGTTGTTACTTAACTAAGAACTCCCTGGAGTTGTTTTTGGGGTGGATGGACTGCAAGGACCTCTTCTTCCCCAGAGGGACTCTCTGGGCCCTCCAGGACTGTACCCCCAGCTGAGGCAGGTGAGATGGCTGTTAACACCTTCCCAGGTGTGCTGGAAGCATCAGACACTTCAATTCATGTAATGGCAAAATTAATTGGAATCAGTGAGACTACAGTGGGTAATAAATCCACTCACTGGAGAAGCATCTAAAATAAACTGTTCCCAGTTTGCAGTGAATGTGTAACAGCTATAAACTCTCTCCCTTACTGGATTTTTCTGGAGGAGGTGGGGACCACTCTGGGCTAGCCACATCAGCATATTTCCTAAATATTTGTAATTTGGTTAAATTTCATTTTCACACTTCTTTCCCCATTTCAGGCCATTTTTACAAACAAGTAATTTTTATATTATTCACATAACTGCCTCGACCCAGACCAACTACTTTTTGTTTGATCCTTATCTTCCAAATGTTTGATAGTATTTTGTGCTTCATGGAAACACTTTTACCTGCTCTGTTTTTTGAAGGTGTGCAAAGCAAAGCAAACACCCAGCTGTAACAGCAACAGAACCTCCTAACTGAGCTCAAACCATTTGCAATTTTAACAGCCAGACTGATCCTGCAGTTCCTTCCTTACAAACAGAATCACAGAATGGTTTGGGTTGGAAGGGACCTCTGGAGATCACCCAGTCCAACCATCCTGCCAAGGCAGGGCCATCTGACAGACCCTTCTCAATCAATACTCAACAACTACAGAGCCAGTGCAGCCCATTTCCCCTGGCTACCATGTCCTCTGCCAGCATGGCTTGTTTTACTTATTTTAAGGATTTTTTTAAGTTTTCCTCTCCCATTTAAAGCATTTCCATATCAGCAGTGACTCCTAAGCCAGAGGAGATGCTGTGCTTAGGACTAGGATGTGATCTATCAAGGAGCTGGCCTTTTAGCACGTTAGCTAACAGAACACTGTGATACCTTTAGCCAACAGAGTGAAATGCCTTTTGACTATAAATAGTTGTTTTGCAGCAAGGGGGCACTTTTTGGTGTAGCTATTTTTTGGGTATTGTACAGTTATTTAAAAAACTACTGAATGTGTTTATGAGGTGGGTCTGGGAACTAGAGGGCTAAGGATCTTTGAGAAGCAAAAGACAGTAGCAGATGCTCAAGTACTCTATTTTCTATCTGGTGAGCCCTAGGGACTGGGCTGACTTCAAAAACAGTTTTTTAAAGGAATCAAATTTTAATATCAAATCTTCATTTAAAAAAAAGCTACCACAGAAACAGCTTCACACCGGAGCATATTTTAAAATGCCATTTTACTTCATTAGATAAAAAAGGTGAGGCTTTCCCCCCACCCCCCCTCCTTCTTCTTTAGTTTTGGTCAAAAACTCAATGGCCTTTTCCAGGCAAAAGAGCTATTAGATGTAAGAATCTGTGGATGTAAAGACAGAGTGGTGACCTCAGCATTTGCCAGTTAAGTGGTTATAGCCACCTCTGGAGAAAAGGGGGAGAAAAGGGCAAGAGCAAAAAGCAAAAACAAATGCTTAGTTTTATGTACTTTTCTACTTGCATCTCTTCCATCTGTAGTGCAGAATCCATGTCATACCCTCGTATAACCTGTAAAAAATGAAACAATGTACATAATAGATAAAACTATTTATTTTATGTGTATTTTTAGCTTAACTCTAAACTGGAAAAAAAAAAAAGGCATTTAATTTTTTCCCAAAAATGTAAGCCTATTGAAAATCAAGGTGTTTCTACCTTTTCAAGATGTAACATTTCCAGCTGCCTATTGATAATAAACATTTATGAACAGCAACAGATCTGACATTTTACAGTTTTTTAAAAACATGCTCAGCACAGACTTCTCAAGGGCTCTCAGTGGTCAGAGGAGCACTTAAGGGCTCTCTAGAGAGACTTTATTGGTATTTTCATTTAAAAAGGCACAACACAGTCCTGCTTACCTCCCATGAAGTTGGTCACCCAAATCTGAGCAACTGCTTATGGGTAAGAGGTAGACAACACCTAGCTGGGGAAAAAAACCCCCAAACAATCCCAAAATAATTATATCCTGGCTACAACCGAAAATAGCAAACCACCACAAGTGTTGGTAAATAAAGTGCACTGCCTGAATGCAATTACTCCTGTACAGAGAAGTCTAAGTAAGTGTAATTTCATTTTAATTTCTTCCCCAAAGATATCCTTAGACCAGCACAACTACATGGGTCACACTGGAATATACAGCAATTAGCTAATAGTGTAAGAGAGTCATTAAGCAACACATTCTAACTGTATTAACATAATTTGCTTATGGAAAGCTGTCCTCCAAGCAAATCTCATTAAAGTACTGGAGATACATTTCAAAAGTTTTCCATCAACAACCAGAGTCTTTTGGTGAAGCCTCCAGTGAAACAAGAGTTTCCTCAAGTTAAGCAATGGCAATGTCCCTTTCCTTGGAATGCAGAAGTATTCCTGCACAAGGGAGACAATGTTAACACACAGAGAAACAAACACTCCATGGCAAAAGCTGCAGCAGAACCCAGGACCTGAGTGGCCTATGGCTACAGAATTTTAAATACCCACACAAAGACTAAAGGCTACCACCCTTCTTTTTCTAATCAACAGGGACTTTCTGAAGTTGGATGTGCACGTTCCCACTCGCATCAGAACGCCCAGAAGTTCAAAGTCAAGGCACTGTGAATTCACAATGTGCTTCCTATTCCAGAAACAGGGACTGAACTTCACACAAAAATGACTTCCCCCTGCTCTGAGTCCCTGCAGCAGATGAATGTCTGAGGCAGAAAACACCAGAGCTGACCGGGGGTGTGGGACACAGGGTGACTGAGCACTGGAACACATTGCCCAGAGAGGCTGTGGAGTCTCTCTGACTGGAGATATTCCAGAACCCTCTGGTTGCAATCCTGTGCAATGTGCTCTAGGATGATCCTGCCTGAGCAGGGAGGTGGAACCAGATAACCCACTGTGGTCCCTTCCATCCTGACCCATCCTATGAAGAAGCTTTGCAGTGTATTTGATCTTCTCTTACTTGCACTTCCTGAAAAGTTATACAAATCACACATTCACATAACAATCACAAACATCAAAATAAATGGTTTTTAGTCAAACCCCACAGATTTACATTTGATTGGAAAATGCGAATAGGGAGGGTAGGGAACAGGAAAAATACATAAAGGACGGAGTAGAGGGAGTTAGATGGTCCATTAATTTCATCATTAGAGGATATATCCACTTTCTCTTAAAAGTCCCTTTTTTTCTCTAACACAACAAAGCCAAGCAGTTATCACAGCCACACTTACCTGGGGTGAACCCCAGCACCCCAAAGCTAGTGGCAAAATATTCACCTGCTCCGGGGAAGGCAAGATTTACCATCTGTAATAAAAGTATTGCCATAAACTGAGCCTAACACATAAAAACACCCTGTCATGCCTCAGGCATCTGTTCCTTGTGCTGCAGATCACCCCACTTCCAGAAAGGAGTAGGCTGCAATCAGTGCCTGGTACGTGCTCTGAACCTGGGGCTCGTCCTGGCTGAGCTATTTCCTGTGTGCTGCAGCTCACATTCCTCTGACTGTGAAATCTGGTGAGCAGCAGTGGCTTGATCTTGAGTAGGAGCTCCTAGATACAGGCCTGCCCTGCAAAAATTAATCTCTGATCTTATTTCAAAGCTATAGAGTCCTGGGTCAACAGTTTTATTTTCCTCATGAAAAGAGCAGTTACTTGGAAGTCTGGCTCTGGATTTGTATGTTGAATATCTTCTATATGTAATGCAGGCTTTGATGCTGTAATTTTATAAAATAAAAAGGTATCCAGCAGCACTGCAGAGAGAAATGAAAGCTGAGAGTGTAAAAAAGCCCAACTGAACTTGTAGAAATTGGTTTGGTTATGTGAGCAAGGGGAAAACAGCACACAAGCTTCAGCAAGTGATAACCCAGTGGGCAAATGCTGCTGGCAGGCAGAGTCAGCGTGGTCTTTCTCTACAGTATTTATAACCATTATCTTCAATAACAGATGGAATTTTTAATTCAAAAGACATCAGAAAGACTGCCCAACAGCAGTAATGCAGTGGCTGTTGAGGCAGGACTAGTGCTGCTCTGGCTGCCGAGTGTGGGGCAGGGCAGGAGCAGTGGGCACACACAGCTGGGCAGCACAGGGCACAGGCTGAGCCTTTGGTGCCAGACCAGCACCTCTGCCAAAATATCAGGCTTTTACCTGTGTGGTGAGTGGTGTTCAGACAACACTGGCACTCTGGGGTCTGGCATCACGGAGGTGAATGCAGTCACACTGGAGTTTGCTCCTTCTGAGGGCAGCAGGACTTGCAGCACTTTAGAGATACTGAAATACTTCAAACCACAAGAAACTCACACCCCAAAGAACAAGTACTGCTTTTTTTATCCTGTGGATTCAGAAGAATCCCAGAATCAAGTTGGAAAACCCTCAAAGACCATCGAATTCAATCTGTGCCTGATCCCCACCTTGTCACCCAGCCCAGAGCACTGAGTGCCACACGCTTGGATACTTCCATGGATGGGGACTCCACCACCTCCCTGGGCAGCACCTTCCAATGTTTAACAACCATTTCTGTGAAAAAACTCCTCCTGATGCCCAACCTGAACCTTCCCTGGCCCAGCTCGAGGCCATGTTCTCTCTGAGGCTGGTTTTAACAGCCACGAAGCCAGAAGTGCTCACATCTCAGGAGAGCACTCCATGGCACTGCCAGTTCATGGAGCCTCACTGCACAGCCTTCAGGTATTAATTAATTTGAGCCCATCTTTCATCTATAAAAACCCAATGAAGGAGGTGGCAAGTATGACTAATGCAAATTTAGCTGCATGATTCTTCTGTCTCCCTTTTCAAGGCTGAAAAGCCATCTGCAAAAAATAAAAATGAAAAAGGAAAAAAAAAAAAAAAGCATTCCAGGATCAAATCTTTGCTTTAAACATTTATTATTAGGCAACACGTTTCAAGAATCTCAATAAAGAACAAAAACAAAAATATAAAAACGCTGATGTGAAGGAGAAAGATTGTTCCAAGTAGAAATCAATACCCATGGATTTTTTCATCCTTCTAATTAAAGGTAAAATATGGTAATGGCTTTAAGCTATATCCCAATACCCTGATTCACAGCAATTCTGCTGGGCATGAAAAACCCAGAACACTGGTCGGGTACCAAACTGTAACAGCAACAATCAAATGTGCATCAACCCAAACAGGTCTGGAAGATGAACAGGCTGATACTGGATTCCTCACAAAAAAAAAAAAGAGACTCTGATACTGCATCTTGAGACCCACAGACAAACAACATCCCAGCCCCCCCCCAAAAAAATCACCTCTCAAACCAACCCCCAGACCTTGGTGTCATTTTGATGTGGAATACCTTACAGACTCTGAAAGGGCTGATTAGCCCCTGGAACACTCAAGCCTAAAACTAGCAGTATTGTTAGTAGAGGGATGCTGCAGCCAGAGCTGGCAAGCTCCAGCTGAGGAAATGGCTGAAGTACAAAGCAGGTGAGTTGTGTTTTAGGTAGAACTGTGGGGGTTTTGGCAGCTGTTTCAGTTAAGTGATGCAGAGCTACTGTATTGCAACCCAACTCTGAAAACCAGAATTGAAATAAAACATGCCAGCATTCACCTTCATTTCTGTACCATTCTAAGCTCTTTTGTAGTTAATAAAAAGGTGGCATTTCCTGATTTAGGGAGAGCAGTCATCAACCAGCTCCAGGATACACTGCAACTGTTCCCCACAGCCCACACTTGCTAGTTAAAAGAGTGGATTTTAAGGCTTAACAGCCCTGGCAAAAATACACATATCAAGTCAGAGATACCACTGTATACCAAATCCATAAATACGACATCTTATTGTATCAATTAATGTAATTTTCATGTACATCAAAGTGGCCAACAAGGCCATGATAGCCCTGGCTACTGCTGAATAATCCAGGTCTTAGATAGGTAAACAAAACCATACCAAAACCAGGACTCAAATTATCAGTCAGTTTTCCTAATTAAAAAAAAAATAAAATTGACTGTCACAGATATACTAATACCAGAAGACAAACCACCAATCCTTTAAGGTGAAAACCATTTGTGTAGAAAAAAGCAAGGCTGTCTCAGTGGAAGAAAGGAGACATTATTCATAGCTAAAGCCTGAAAGTGGAAGATATTCCCTTCAATGCTCGACAGCAATTGTCTGAGATATGACAGATGGCACCAGTGACTGTGGTGGAAACACTTCATGACTCCAGCATGGACACTGTACTTCCTCTGTGCTGCTTTAAAGTTCCTAAAATGCATGCTGTGATATCTTCTCCAAAAACGTCCATACAAATCAAGTGCTCTTCCAGAGGCAGAAATACAAAGGTCACCAATTACTCTCTGTATAATTTTGTGTGCATGTTTTGTTTTAAAAACAGCAGCTCACAATCAAATTAGCTGTTCAGGGGTAATTTTCATCACGTTTTGACTTTTTACCTGCCTGCTCCACCTTGAAAAGCAGTTATTAAAGTTGCCAAGTTAAATGTACAGCAATTAGAGGAGACAAACCAAAAGTTTCGCTTGCAACCCTCCTACTAAAGGGTTACATCATCTTCTCTTAAGGAAGGGCAGGGAGCAGGGGAAAGTCTCAGGAGTTATATGGAAACAGTGTCAACTCCAAAAGTGCTCCATGAACTCAAGACAAAGCTGTAAGGAGTCACTTTCCCCCCCCATTTTTTACTTAAAGGGGATACTGAAGGAAATACAATTCTTTCCCCTCCTAGTTCTGCAGTTAATCCCCTTTTTCACCACCACTTAGCTATGCACAAGGGAAAATTTATTTTAAAAAGTCAGGATGGGCCCAGACAATTGATTTACATTTCTTCAGTCCAGGCTGTGGGATAACTAATTGTCAGAAACATTACCTGCCAGTGATAAATGACCACTCATTTTCAAGTGTTCAATGCTTTTATTCTGTGCTGTCAGTGCAAATTCACACCAAAGACTATCACCATATGTGCAACAGCTTTCACAAAACAAATCTTACAAATATACAATATACAGATCAAAACAGTGTTCTTGCATTCCCAGTCATGAAATCTATGCAGTATGAAGGCAGCAGAAAAAATACAGCTATTATAAATATGTGACCACTCGTGGCAAAGCAGCTTTGTTTTGCAAAATCTGAGAAAGCCAACTTATTTTAAACATTTTCACCCTCTAATGACTCTATGCCCAATTTTTATCTATAGTTGTAGTGGCAGCCTATTTCAGTGCTTCAACAAGAACCAGGTGTTCATGTATTCAGTGCAGCCTTCAGAGACACATGCCTTTAGTGACAGTGTGTTTTTTCAGACATGTAGCCACATTCAGGTTGTGTTCCCTGCATTACAGTTTGTGTGTACTTTTTTCCTATGCTTCCCTAATCAACTAAACAACATCTTGTCAACCAGTACCATAAACCTAAAGAGAAACATGAAATATGAATGCAGCTTGATCAACTGACTCAGCCCTCTAAGAGAACAACATTTACAGAACTATATTAACAATAGCTGACAAACAAGAAATGAGAAACCAAGAATGAGTTTCCAGCTCCCAGGTTTACATCCCTTGAGGCACGTCATGAGGTACAGGGTTAGGTGAGGCAATGTAGCTGATTTGGTGTGGTGGTGCTGAACTTACAGTGCTGGCCATTTGTGGTGAGTTTCCATGGGCAGGATTTACTGGGTGCCAGGTGCTAACATAGTGGTAGGCAGGTACCACAGTGTCAAACCCAGGCACAGACTGCTGGCTGAAGGGGTCCGACACCACCGGGTAATACACTGGCCCGTAGGACAGGGGTGGAGGCTCTGCATTTTGAAAGTTACCTTAAAAAACAGAACAAAATGCACACAACACAGACTTTAAGCACATTCACGGCCTTTTTATGCCATCTTTCACTAGTGTGAACACAGCAGTACTCCAAGACTAACCATTTGCTGGTGCTTCCAAGGGAACCTGGACTTCAGTTTGCCGAGCATCAGTGAAGACCTGAGGCACTGACTGATCTAAGACAGCAGCTGGCTCAGCATATGCTGGATAAACTTCTACTGAAGATGGAGGCAGCACTGGCTGTACATACACCATGGAAGGCCAATAGCTCTGGTGGCAATACTTAGAGGAAAGGAGAAAAACTCACAAGGTCAGGCATATAACCACATACTCTCCTCCTCCAAATCGCTACTAGTTCAGATATAAAGTTAAGAAAAAGTGCATTTTTTACCTTCCTAGCTCACTGAAACACCAAACAAATAAATAACTATAAAAACATACCACCTACCAGAAAGATATTGCAATACCCACAGCAACAGCCAGCTCAGTTCCATACTGTTGCTATGTCAGAAATATTTACAGAGAAAGAACATTCCCACCTATTGACTTGGTCATATTCAAGAAGATTTTAAATATTTCTTCAATTGAAAAAGTTCACATTACTTCTTCTACTTCCCTGAGCAGCAGACTGACACTGCATATGACTATCTGTAGAGAAACAACTCTTCATCAGAGCAAGTTTCCAGAACACAAAGAAATGGTGCTAAGCAGGCTGAACACAGCTGTACAAGTCCTAGAAGACTCAAACCACGCATTTCTAAGTGGTCTTTGATGTCTTCTCTAAGTACACAAAAGTTTTTTTAAGAATGGTTCAGGTTCTCTGCCTTATCTTCACTGAAAGAACAATATTTATTCACCATCCCCTGCAAAAACAAAAGCAAATAACCAAAAACCCACCACCACAACTCAGAGTAAAATAACTCAATATACATACAGCATGCTTCACATTTGGAGTTAGAACTTCACTTTGACCTCCACCAAGCAAGCCAATATGTATTAACAGTCAGGAGCACAGGATGCACATTTAGCACACTTAGAAGTCTTCAATACATTACTATATTTGTCAAAAAACCAGCAGTTTTTACAGGCAATTTATTATACTCATTTTAAAAGCACTTACTTGCAATCCCAGATTAAAATAATACCGCAAGACCTTTGTATCTGAAATGAAAGGATATGACATTAAAGAGCAGAGGAATATAAACCAAGAAGCAAAAGCGCAATTTACACACATTAAGAACATTTTACTTTAAGCTACTCTTACTTAATGAATAAGAGCATCTTAGCACTACTTTTTAAAGTTTCAAGGGTAAACAATGTATCTTGAATAGAAGAAGTAGCTATTAATGCTAGTCTATGTTTTTAACTTAATCCAGTTAGATGTTTGTGCAATAGTAGAGAATTTGTCTGACCAACTTATTATTTAACTTCAATGACTATATTAGCTTTAATTTGGATTTACTCATCTTGATTACTCAAGTGGTAACTGTCAGTGTTGTACAAGTCTCCACTGCCTAAGCAACAAGGACTTAAGCAAATCTGGCTTCCCGTTAATCTTGAGGTTTTAAAGGAAAAAGTATTTTCTCAAATAGGAATCAGATGAGTCCCAAAATTAAGTTGACCACTAAAGGCCCTCCCTTCCTCACTACAGAAGTGAGAAAGGGTTTGGAAGCATGCAGACAGGCAGAAGCAGCCATCTCATACCCCTCTCAGTGACAATTCACTAAAGTTGTTAGATTCACATTTTGTGTGCTGCCCACGAATTGCAAATACCCTCCCTGGGCTGGCACATGAGACAACAGCCCAGCTCCACAGAGACTGCAGCTTCACACTGCTGCTGCCCACTGTTAGTCTGGCTCTGCCACCACCTCCACCTTTAGAGCTTTGTTGAGCCATGGCCACAGAGACATGTCTGTGTGGACAACAGGGACCACACCTGCAAAGAGCCTGAAGACCTTCCCACCTAGTTTTGGGGGTCTCCCCAGTTGTTATATATCAAGTGAGAAAATGGAGGCAGGGAAGGAGGAGTAAGAACATATTCCTTCCTTCCCCTTCCTCACATGGTACTCGATTCCCTGCTTTCTTACAAATACTTCTATCTTCCATGTACTGAATCATTTGTCCCCAGGCAAGTACATGAAATGCTGAGAAACAATGTGGAGGAACTTTGAAACCACTTCCAAAGCACAACAGGGGTTTGAACTTGGAAACATATTTCCAACTGTTCAAAAACAGCAAAGGAGTTTTAAACCTTTAAAGTTGACCATTGAAAGGAAAAGAAGAGAGCAGGTGTTTAATCCCATGATGCAGTTCTGGAACTATGAGAAAAACTGATTTCTTAGATTGCAATACAGCTTTGTTTTAAAGGCTCAGGAAGAGCAAGTCCCCTATTCCACAGCACAAACTTTGCTTTAGCACAGCTGGGAGCTGAAAGGGAGAGCAGAGAGACAACTCAAAAGGAGCAAGCCACGAAGAGCTTCAGCTTAGCAACACCTCAGAGTTACCATATATTCTCTCCTCACCTAGACCAGGGCCTTAGCTCAACAGTGCTTCCCTACCACCCATGTCCCATACATTCCCAGCCCTGCTCCTCTATGGTACTGCATGTTGTATTTTGCTGCAGGAAGGCACAGTGTCAGCAATGCAAACCCCAGTCTTAAAATGCATGAGGATTTGTTCCTCTGTCACTGCTGCCAATTTTCAATTCTTTTATTGTTCAGCATGTCCAATCAGGGCAACAATCCACGCAGCTATTTTAGGAAGTGCACACCTAACGTCAGCTTAGTCCTGGAAGTGTTGGTGATCTGGCTATAACACTGACCACAGTCACTAAAACACTAAAAATAACCCCAAGGCTTACATGAATGCCAACATTTCAGTATCTAGCTGAAACTGCATCTACATTTGGAACAAGTTGATCGTTGTGTTTTTTTTTAAATCCAGTTTTATTCTTTGATTGTTTATGCAAATCTATGCAAAGCAAGCATAAGAGCAGAATGAAATAGCTGCTTCACAGCAGAGATAACAGTACAAAGGAAAAGCTGGGAGACTGAAGTGACAAACTGATACTGGAAATACTGCTGTCTGTGGAATGCTGGAACAGAAGCTAGTACAGTAGGAGACCAGTCTTTGTTTATATTCCTATTTTAGATGTCCAGAAATCAAGTAAGTCTTCAGTAAAACACTACAACCTTAAGCAAAAACTAAGCAATAGCTAAACCAAAAAAAGTTACCCATCCCTAATGAAAATACAAAGACCATGTGGTTGGTCTTTGATGGCTGATAAAAACTCATCTCATGACAAAGTTTTTACTCTGCTGATGGGAAGCTCTGGCCAATCCAGAACACTGCTGCAGTCTCTGGAACACACTTATATCACAGTCTTTTATTAACAGCTCCTTCAAACACAGGGGACCAGGCAAAGGTAGGACACCTAAAGTCACCCTTAATAAACACACTTTCTAAGTCTTAAGTGCCATTAAAACAAGATCTAAGAGCCTATGAAAACTGGAGCAAATGCAGATATAGCAAGTAATGCTAAGGTACACAGCAGGTTTTCTACCCAGGTCCAGGACTTCAGTCTGTTGACAAGTCATGGTCCCACCTCTATACCAGGCTTGCAGGTATCTGTAGCAAAGCACACAGAACTCTAGATCAAGTACACCCACATACCTTACTCTATGCTACCCCAAAGCTGCTGGATTTCTTAATCTAAAGGCCATTCAGATTCAATATTAACAGTCTAACAACATAAATGCTACATGCAATTAATTAGCAACCTTAAGATCCTTATTCTAGAGTCTATGCCAAGAAGGACATGGTCAATATTATACACAGTGACTCAGTACCAGATACTACCTTGGGGTCTGAAGAGGTTATTAATCCACATCCACTCCAGCTTCTTGTCAGCACACTTAACACCCAGTTCTCCCAAGTGCTGAAAGCATCAGTTAAGGACATTCACCCAGAGCTGAAAAGCATGAACTCTGATGTTCTAGGATCAGCTAGGGATGGCACCACAGCAGGGAAGCGGAAAACAGAATATTCAAGATGAACAAGTGTGGGACTTGAGAGCACAGGCAAGACAGCAGAGTACCTGAAGAGCACAGCAGCAGCACCTGTGAGAGCTTGGGCTCTGCACACTCACTGCTTAGTGGCTGAGGGTACCTGAAACACTGGCCTAACTGATGATGGTATGTGACAAGGCTACACATGCAAGGAACAAGATGACCCTACACTTCAGCCTGGTTCATAATAGCACAGAATGACATCTTGGAGCACAACAAAAATAGCCCACTGAACTGTGCAACAGCATGACTTTATAAACATAATTATTTTAATCAGTTATGAGAAAAATGATTACTGTGACACAAACCACTATGTTATAGGCCAAGCATCCTCTCCCTGACATTCATTTATCTAGGGTGCCACCTAGAGCTGCAGTAAATCACCCATTTGAGTCAGATACAAACTTTCTACTCAAAACTGGGAATTAAAATGTTTTAGCATAAGCATCTACAATATTATTTCTCACTCCCTGTGAGCTGCAAAGAGCTATTTCTTCTCACTGCTGGTATTCTGTTAAGCTTCCAAGGAGAACACAAGTCAGAAGTGCTGAAGAGCATCAGGAGTAAAAGCACAAAATACCATCATTACCTCGAGGCAGATCACTGCCACTGGGATCACAAGAGTAAGCTGGAAGAACAGCACCAGCTTCTCCCACCTCACTCACTGGAGTAAGAGGAGCTGAGTAAGCTGGGAATGGCACCGAAGAAACTGCTACAATTGGAAGGAAACAAATGTCACATAAAAAGTCAACTTTGCCATGGTACGTCAAACAAACGAGGTGCTCAGTCACACAATTAACAGGCACTTTGTCACTGCAGTGCCCCTAAATTCAGGCTCTAACAACATTCTCTTTAGTGATCACTTTAAAAGAAGGCCAGAAGAAATTCTAAAACCAGATGGGAAGGCTCTAATCTCTGAAGCCTTAGTCATATGTCTATCTGCAAGCTTCATATCCCAGTTAAGAAAAACTGTCTTTTTCAATCATTTCTCCATATTAGAAGGCAGGCCAGACTTCTCTTACATAACTGTCTGCCCCAGAACAACAGAGAACAGATTAATCACTTCAAATCATCAGAAGTGTGACAATAAGCCCATAAAAACAAGGCAAGGTTCAAGACATGTCAGGCCAAAAATATTTTGGACAGCCTACTGTTAAATATTCATTAGGTATGAAGGAATAACACATAAGCAGGTTGGCACCAGTGAGTAGAGAGTTTTGAGAGCTGTGCTGACTGAACTCTCAAACAGACTAGAAAAAAAAAAGGTTAAGAAAAGTGGGACAGAACTGAGCAGAATAGAAGGTGTAGGTTTTTTGGATGTTAAATGAAGAGTTAGAGAAGACATGAAAAGTCCTCTTTGCAAGAAGAGAAAAAGAATTTTTTAAGACATTTCCAGGATGTTAAAGCAAATACTTCTAAGCAGATACATCTAAGGGGGCAAGTGCACTATGTGACTAACCACAAATCTGCTCTCCTTGCACAGAAGTAACTAAGGGTCACAAAATGAACTGGACACTTCTGTGAATCCTGAAACATCACAGCCAGTGACTCTTCTGGAAGAGACAGTAAAGCCTCTGGAACAGTATCTCAACTCAAAGGTGTTGCCATGAACTTCTGTCTTCTAGAAAGAACTTTCTAGCAAAACTCTTGGCTAAAGGTGGCAAGGGGGGAAAACCCAAAGCAGAAACCTCCAATTCCTATGCAAATTTGGGGGCAACTGCCCCTTCAAAATAAGAAGTCAGCAGTCAAGTTACAACAACTAAGTCATTTTAAACCAAAGCAAGTGACATTTCTTTTTTTAAACCTTTTAACATTTGTTTTAGATGGGGGAGGTGAGGAGAGGGCAAAATGTAACTGAAAACTTAGAAATCCAAGTCCATGGCTGCAGTCTGTACACTCTACCTGGCCTCCCCACAGAAAAGGGAGATACTACGACAGGTTGAACTGCTGTTTGTGGGGGAGCTGCTGTGGTGATGCTGGCTGGAGTGGAGGCAGCAGAATTTGAACAGAGCCCTGTAGCTGGAGCAGTATAAACATCTGTGGAGGATGAAACTCCTGCAGAGTTCACCAACACCTGGAAAAGAATCAGAGCATTCAGCAGACTGCCTCTGCAACTGGCTTAGACAAAGACTACAGAAATATCACACACTTCAAAAATTCTCACTTTATATAAATCATTTTGGAAATCCTAGCTGTAAAGGCAGCTAACTACCCAAATTCTCTAAAAATTGGCTTGAAAATATCAGTTTAGAGTTCCAGACACCTGCAAGGCATCTTCATGCTCTTCTGTTCTGCTTGTTTTTGTTGCAGGGAACTGTAATCTTTGCTGCAAGATGCTGTAGGGGACCCCCACAAACTGACACAATCCAGGCAGAGTGGTTACCTCTCCACAGGGCTACCATGATAAAGTACCAGATACTACCTTCTGAGGATAGCTGTAGGAAGCTCCCTCATCTTGAGGTGACACTGAGACAGGTCCTTCTTCCTGAAGGGATTCCAAAACAAAGCAGAGTCCATTCAAGTGGCAAAGAAGTCCCAAGGCACACCCCCCCCACACCCCTGCTTTTTTATATATATATATGGACTATACACCCACAAAGATCATCTTTCATAGCTCAAGTAAAAGCAGTTTTCTTCTGACATGCACAGGACTGCTTTCACACCCACTGCAGAGCAGCAGGTGACTAAAGATTTAGTTTCAAATTAAAAAAATAAAATTCCAATGTCACTTGTATCACAGATGAGATCTCTTCAGTCCCACAGTGGAGGACTAAGATTAGCTGGAATACAACTTGAAAGAGAGCACGATAAAAGCAAGTGCTGTCTGGAGTAGAAAAAGAAAAGTAAACAGCACTCAAATCAACATTTTCTCTTCTACAGAGGGAAAGATGAAAAATCATTCATGTATCCAGTGCAATTCAAACTTGACTGCTGATAAAAACCTCACTATTTAGGGAGAAAAGGAGGGGGAATGTATAAACAAAACCAACATGCCTTTCTAAGAAGTGTCTGACCTACTATGCTAAGCCTGCATCTGAGGACATTTCCTATGGAGAACACTACAGCCCTCAAGGATCTCAAATCTGAACAGACTGTGACTAAAGCTTACCAAGTTTGCTGTAGGTTCTGCTGAACTAAATGCTGTTGCAGTTTCACAGTCAGCATCTGGAGGGCACAGGCAAAATTAATTGAAAAGAGCTGCATTAAATCTAATCCTTCAGAAAGGTATAAAAATGTCTTAATGAGTATCTTACACTCACCAAATATTCTATCAGTAAAGACTAAACTTTTACTTACCTGGAGGTGCACAGATATATCCTTCATGAAATTTTCCTACAAGGGAGATAGAACAGGAAGCTTTGAGTCAGGGAGAGAGAGGAAAAAAAAGAAGCTTGGAGTTACAATTACATTTGAGTGCACTCATTACTGACATGTTTTCAGTATCATCTTGCTTTGTGCAGAAAAAGTAAATACACACTGAAGAGACTAGGTGGAAGAACAAATGGTGTTATCAAGGTTGACATTACTAAATTTACACCATGCATTTTTAAGCAGCAACTTAGCTTGCTACAAACCTACACAAGGGTGCTGGCGTAGCAAGCTTAAACAGAAGAGACACATTTGTATCAGACAACAAAGAAATATAATGTGTTCACACACATTCAGAGCTCAGATCTCCAGGAGATGTAAGGACCCCCCTCTTTACAGTCAAAAGCACACTGAAAAGTTTCTAAGTCTATTTTTTTGCCTACTAATCCCTTAAGAACTCACCATTTTCACGTATTTCTTCCTCCTCCTCTGAGGAATTCAGGGTCTGCTTGTTAGGTGAAACAGAGTTCTGGTTTCTCCTTGCTACCCAAAATCCTGCTGGACTGTGGACAGTGGGAACAGGACTACTCTGGCTCTGAAAAGCAAACTCAGAAGCATGCATTTACAAATAATTTAAAGCCTTTCCACGCTCACACACGCACACACACAGCAGCAATAGGCTGGCAGACCAAGCTTTCTGCAACCAAAGCTTACTACAAGTATCCTCTGTGTCCATTCCTGTGCACCTGATTGCAACAAAACAGTTGCAGCCACATTTCTATCCTTTATCTTTTGTTCTGCCTAGTATACTTAAGGTAATTTTTTATTTAAGATCTGCCAGTGTTCTATGCCATGTAGTCAAGCTGCTTCCTCCCAGAACTTAGTCAGCTCTAACAAAGCTGAAAAGGAGGGAGCAGACCCCAGATAACAGCCAAGACTGCTACCTCCAGCATATATTACTGCAGTCTTCATTCTGGAGCATCTGATCTACCACCAGCAGACCAGTTCATCCAAATACTCCATTTATCATGAACAAAGTTTATCTTTAGGCAGCACCAGTGAAACCCACAGGTTACTGCTGGCACAGACACCACTGTCTGTGCTAACTTGACCCACACATGTAAGCCTGACTGTTTCAAAGCAGCACACATCAAGTTTTCCCACAGGGCTCCAACATTTTACACACCCTTTGTCTTTGCACTGAAGTCAGTACCCAGCTACACCACAATTTAGAAGATATAGTTCTCTGAAGCAGGACTATAGGACTGAGATGCTCAAGTAAAAGAACGCGATTCACTCTGCTGTGAAGGCTAAGGTGACACTCAAAATTCTCCTCAGAACACATAACAAACTGATAAAGTGTTTAGAGAGGCTTGAACGATTTCTAAAGTTGAAGCAGAGGTTGTAAGTCAGAAGATTATCCCATCAGGCCCCTGGTAGGATGGCAGAGTTCTCTGTGAGATACATCCTTCCCCAGAAAATGTCATATTCCTTTACTAAACAAGACAGAAAAAGCATTGGTATTGTCAATGCTTGTACAAAGTCAATGAATGAACATGAACATCTATTCATCAGGAGCTGGAGGTACATGGTCTAGCAACTGGGAGGAAAAGCCAGTAACCTATACTGACTTCATATGGAAAAAAAGAAATTGCAGGATAATCTGTCCTTATTCCTGGGCACTCTTGGAGGAAAATCAGAGCAAAGATTAAAAATCTAGTGCATGAGGGCAAAGAAAGAATGACTGCTGCTGAAGCAGCCCTGAGCACATTCCCTCTCCCTCATTTAAATACATTTGTTAAGTTGACTGCTTTAATACAGCTAAAAAAATCCAAACCTACTGGCTTTTGTTTGTTTGTTTGTTTCTAAAAGGCCTGCTTTCCTATTCAGATACCTGTGTATCAGTCGTTTTTTGGGTTGTTTTTTTTTTTTTGATAGAACACCCAGCTTTGGACTAGGCTTGGACTACAAATAAAAGAAAAAGACGTATTCTTAAACTTAAAAATACAATCTGCCACTTTATCTACAAATCAACAGAAAGACTGTTTTAACAAGAGGTCTAGATTCATGATTTTCTCGTGTTTCTATAGCAGAATACACTGCTGCAGGAACAACACCCTAATCCAAAACTACCCAACTACAAATTCAGAGTAACAATCGGGGCTATCACCATACAGCTGCTGAATTTCATTGCTCAAACATTAAATTACAGAGTGGCAAATAAGTGAAAAGCTTTCTGCCACAATATTTAGAGTGAGACAGACATCCACAGGAGGAAGAGACTTTGTTTTGTTTTCAAACTGCAACAGAAAGGAGAAACATGACCTTATGTTTATGAAAATATACTAAGAAGAAAACAAGCGCTGCTGGTGAGGGTACAGAGAAATAAGGGGAATATTTAGAAGAACTGAGGTTTTAGGCAGATTTGACAGGATCTCAACTAATTTTAGTCTTCCATGCTCAAAAAGACATTCACTGCTAAGCCTTATTCCAAGAAAAAAAAAACCCCAAAGCTGCTGCATATTCAGGTAAGGAAGTGTTGTGCATTTGTACAGTTTTTTTCCCTCCTCCTCTCTGAGAGGTTTCAGCTTACCCTTTGTTCATAACTTACTGGCAAGGCAGGAAAAGCAGCATCATTCTCTCCTTCAATTTCATAGAAAGTTATAGCTTCTTCTGGCCCTTGAGGCTTCTCTCCATTCCCTGCTATAAACCCATACTGACACTCCTTATTCTCACACTGCATCTGACGGCGGCTGCGGTTGTACGAGCTTCAAGAACAAGAAAGGAGGTTAAGAATCCCTGCTATCTGCACTTTCACCACTGTTCTGGTGCTCATTTTTAACTAATTTTTTTTGCAGAGCCACAAGAACCCCTTTGTGCCACTAACAGCCAGTTCATGTCCCTTCATGTCCCACCATTTATGGTCACTTACCAGGACCTGCAGCAGAAGCTGTCATAGTTCTGATAACATCTCTTTCCTGGACTGGGGTAAATGCTAATTGAGGGCCAACTACATTGTGCCTGCCTATGAATTGGGCAGATCCCTTGAATTTAAAGGGGTAAAGGTGCAATTACCAGGAATTTCTCAGGTGCAACTCAGCTGTGGCTTTACCTACCAAGCAGCACAAACTCTCCCCTAACTAATCTGCAGCAAGAACAAACAGAAAACAAGTGGTCCCCTCAGACAGTGTTTCAAGACTTCATACCTCAGCATCCCAAATCCACGGTGGTGTCTCTGAGGATTCTGCTGATGACAGGGTTTGTAAGGTGCCATGTTTGCACCACCCCGTGGGCAGTGCAGTGCAGGAGAGCGCCCCGGAGGAACACTGTGCTGTAGCCGGGGGGGAAGGAGTGGCTGACCCCTGCCATAAGCCACAGTCATAAAGACTTCCTTTCCACGAACTTTCTTAAGCATTCTCTTTCGTGTTTTCATACCCATTTCTGCAGTTGTCATTGAGGACAGAAGAGACAGATTTACACCTTAAACCTGAGCTATAGTTTATCATTTGATAAGACCTAGTATTTGGACACATGGAAAAGAAAGAGCCAGCAGCTCTCACAGAAAAAGTGCATCACAGCTATGCAAAGTTCAGGCCCTTCTTCTGAAGGCTCAAGCAGCTATTCTACATTATGAGAATACAAGCATCTCACATGTTAAGTACCTTCCCACCTTCAGCTGATCACACCAGTACTCTTAGTATTTAAAATCTCTTTACGAAGGCTGAACTTATTTAATAAAAATAAGCAAACCACAACAACTCCTCCAAATTAAACAATTACAATCCATATTTAACTGGCTGGGGAAGCCCCAGTTCATCCATGCATCTCTGCTAATGCCAAATCAGAGGAGCTTTCTGGTTCACTGATGCAGTCTTTATATAAAGTCCTCAAGTGGCAAACCTGTTTTCAATAATTTTGAGGAATAACCAATTTGCTCTGTATTTCAAGAGATTTGTTCTTTTGCAAAGGCAAATTCATCTCTGTCTGAACGATAACTTTACATCAAACCCCTGCAGTGACCAAGTTTTGTATCACAGGTTGAAATAAGTCACTTCCAATATCTAAAGACTGCTACAGTTACAACTGTCACCAGTGTCTCCCCTACTCCCCCCAGCTCCGATGCTTCTCAAAACCTTGTACAAACCTATTCCTGGGAAGTGTCCACCTGTTATTTTCTGATAGGCTCCTCCTCTTCTGTTGTGAGCTATGTTCCAAGCAAGGACAGGAGCCACTTGAGTGACTGGCTTTAAGTTTGCCAGAGGAACTGTATGTCTACACAAAGAACACACCCATGTTAGCAGTGCCCCAAGGATACACCGTGCAGAACTGCACAGCAACAGAAGCTGAAGCAACTCCAAGGCAGAAGAAAATAGAATAGCTTGTGAAAATAAAGGATCTGTTTATCTGCCACCAAGCACACATTACTGCTACTTGTTTAATAAAAAGAGGCAACCCAGGCTTTAGTCTCAACCCTATTTACTTCCTGGGTCAAGGGTGAATGATTAAACAGCAAAGGAGAAAGGGATTAGACTGACTGAAGTGCCAGTTATTGAGTTGTTTGGGTACAACATAAAAACTCCAACCAACAGCAGAGGGTAATTTGCTATCTGCGAATTAAGCCCAAGCTGCAAAGATCACTTTCACTTTCCAGTGAAGAAAGAGCAGCAACATTTCACAGAAAGAATTACAATAATGATTTTGGTCATTAGAAATTCAAGAGAAAAAAATTTCCTGCAACATTCTCTTTGAAGAGTGATAGCCAGTAAGGAAGCAATGCCTTACTTTTTATTTAAAAGCCGAAGTTCTCTTTTCCAAGTATCTTAATCCCATTTCAAGCATCTGTGAACACAGAAACTCAACTAGAAAGAGCTCAAACTTGCAGTAATCACCAGATTGCTTACTTTTCTGCCAGCTCCTCAACGAATACAGTCAATGTGTTGCCATCCTGCCCAACTTCCTGGATGTGAGCATTGTAATACCTCTCTCCCGGCTCCAGACACACCTGGAGAGAGAATGAGGGAAGCTCTAAAAAACCCCAAACTGCAGCAGAATATTGGCTACAAATCACTAATAGCAAAGGCTGCTCCCAGCCAATCCTGTGTTACTGAGTTGGCCCAGGAGTCTCAAATATTTCTTCCAAATTACAGGCAAAATAAAGAGCACTGTATTACCCTTCAGAAATGAAGGAAAAAGGAAATAAAATCAGTCTGGTAGTGACAGAGAGGCAAGATACCTGCTTCCTAACTTGTTGTTATACACTGTGCCAAGCATATAAGTACCAAGGAAGGCCACTGCTTAAGAACTTGAGAGCAGAAAATAAAACAGGAAATTGGAAAGAAAAGCTCTGCTGAGCAAGAAACAAGTCACTAAGTGAATCATCAGCACTACTTTAAGCAGTGATTAAAAAAAATAAGGCCTGACTACATACAACATCAGAACACAAAGAAAACTGGCCTTCCTTTCAACATCTCCTGGCCATATAATGCTACTCTTCCCTTTCTATTTTATATGAATATTTTGCTACATCACTGCTGAGAAAGAGAAGACTATCCAGGATTGTTTTTGATACCCAGTAAAGAAATTTAAAGACAACTACCTCAAAAGCACACCCTGTGCATTTTGAGCTCTTTGCCTGCATGCACAGAATGCATGTAACTGGTTCACAATGAATTTCCACACCACTTTTTCTTCAAAGTTCAAAGGCAGATTTTAGGACAAAATTACATTAGAAACAAAGTCAAATTAACAGCTACATGGAAGAGAACGAGAGAAGCCTTGGAAAATTCTATGAAATAAAATGGTTTACCATATTCCATTTAAAATAGTTTTAATAGTTTATCATAACTGAGTCTCCTTTGAGTACTAACCTGACACTTGTCTCCTAAATAGTACTGTCTCCCAGCAAACACCATGTAGTCAGTTTTTTGAAGCTCTAAAAATAAATGAAT
Source organism: Pachyramphus minor (assembly GCA_013397135.1). NCBI lineage: Eukaryota > Metazoa > Chordata > Aves > Passeriformes > Tyrannidae > Pachyramphus > Pachyramphus minor. The sequence goes on from VYXB01004391.1 coordinate 571,218, forward strand.
AAATAAATAAAAAGAAAAACGCCTTTAAACTACTATTCTTTCTTCTTGTATCCTACAAGTGCTTCATGACAGCATCCAACTATAATTAACAGGCCAATTGAGTAAGTATTTCCCATGTATAGCTGAAAACATTGCCTTAGTAACAGTGAAGTAACTGTAGATGTTCTAAACCAGACCATGACCAGGCTAAGTCACAGACTAATAACAACCAGACAATGCAGTAAGTAGCACTACTGCTTCAATGCTACAATGTCTTTGTGGTGATACAGAGTTAATCTGCATTTAATGCAGATGCTAGGATTAAGAATTTTGGGCATATCTTGTCTTGCCAGAATCCTGGTGGCACTTGGCAAAAATGAAATGTCATCCAAGAAAAGCTAACACTGCCTAAAGTCTCCTTGCTCCTAGATTTCAGTGGGGTTTTCTTAATTCCTTACCTGGATTCTCTATACATCAGTGTTCTACATGGATAACTGGTTACCATGCTCTGTTCCAAGGATTTTAATGACCCACATTACTGCTTACACAGTTTTAAAATGCTGGAGTTCTTCAGTATGCAAAGCACATCAAGTCAGACATCAAACAATACTTAAAAACTTATCTTTCTTAGTAACTTCTTGCTTTACAGATCAGCCACAGTGGATGCCAAAAAGCAGCCAACCTATCCCAAGCCACAAAGACCATGCAATCTCTCCAGAATGTAAAAGTCCAGGATGGCTGGGAAGCAGGAAAACAACTCATCTCATTTGACAGGTTAAATTTGAGATCTTCGTTATTATACAATTCTGAGGCCAAAATCATGCTATAAAAAGAAGTCCTTACACACATGTTGTAACTACAAACTCTCCAATTTGGCTGTTTTCCAATACAACAGAAAAGCAGCACAGAGATGTGTATTTTGCTTTGAGTCCTCCTATTTCCTGGATACAGTCAGTAAGCAGCAGAGGGCAGATTTTTAGCAACCTTGTACCATTATACAGTATCAAAAGCAGTGTATTTTGTACTCTGAATTGCAGACAAGAAACCAGCTACTAGCAAGAACATGTCCTGCCTACAACTATCTGCTGGGTTCATCTGTATCCTTCACACTTCAGCTGTGAAGAAACAGGTGACACAGGACTCAGGTTCTTAAGTTTAACACTAAGCCTAGTATGGGAAGAGTTTTTTAGCTTTCCCCTTTCCAAAGATACCTTTTCTGCTGTCCAGCCAAACATCAAACTCCACATTTCGATAGATAGCAGAGTCCAGTGCCTTTAGCACCTTGTAAGGAACAGGCATCTTTGGAGGATTTTCTGAAGGCTACAAGAGAGTTGAAACACAACATTAACAAGGGCATTTAATGGTTCAGCACAGCCTCTAACCCATCAGCATCTGTGGATCATTTTAAAATTGTACAGATGCTCCTTTCCGAAATTTGCACTTCCACTGTATCTCCCTAAAAACTAAAACTCAAGAATATGAAAACACATTTAGGTATTCAGGTGCTGAGCACACAGATTTTGGAAAGTAGAGACAGGCTCAAGAGTAACATTTGGCATGTTTTTTACTCAAAAAAAGAATTAAAAGAAGGTAACCAGACCAAACAAGCCATGACTTCAGAAATTGGTGGGAATTTCAGTTATTCTATCTGAAAACAAGTTTTTGTAGAGTTTCTAAAACTGTTCTAAACTGATTTATACCATAGTCAAGAGAAAAGTAAACCAGTTTAAACCATTTCTGGGGAAAACCAAACAGACCAGGAAACATCTGCAAAGTTCCATCTTTCAGTAGAAATGAAAATTAGCTACGGAAGAACTAGAGAATTTCAGAAAGAAAAAAGGCTTATCCAGTTTAATAGAAACTCAAGGACAAAATCAAAAGAGAAGTACATGGAAAAAATAAACCACATTCTAAAAATGTATTTTTGGAAGTAAGTCAAAAGAGGGTTTATCCCTAACAAGGGTAGCAACATACAACAGAAAAGAAAAAACAAAAACAAAAACAAAAACAAACTGTGAGGATTTCTTTTCTAACTGACAAACCTTTCCTCCTTCAATGCCTTGTTTGAACTTAGCTTCCCCTGGATTGTCAGTATCATTGCCTTCCCAGTTGTCCACCCTAAGTAATTGAAAATAAGATTACAAAAGACACAACACATGATTTCCAGCCAGGATTAAAATCAACCAACTGCTCACACAACCCAAAAAAGCACCATGGTGCCATCAAGTGGTAGAGTTTGCCTTTAACATTAAGTGCTGTGCAATGCAGTACAGGATAATCCTTTTCCAAGTTTTAAGAGCAAAACCTTTACTTGTTCCAACATCCGCTCCTAATGAGGGTACTGCTTGTGTTAGGAAAGGATGAAGGTGATCCCACTGAGTGACTGAATTCTTGCACTGTCAAGTACAAGACACTCTGTTCTAGGTCCCATCAAACCAGTGTCATTACAAGCATTCTGTATTGGCCAGAGGCAGCTCTCAAGCCTTTCAGAGCTGTAGAAGCTTAGAAGAGTAATAAGTGTTTCACTGAAAAAAAAAAAATAACAAAAAAGCTTTGATGAAATAAGGAACAATTCTCCTTACAAATAAGCTATGACTTTGCAGATTTAGGCACAACTATAACACAGCCTGCAGCAGAAGATATTCAATCACTTCCCAGCTCCAAGGAAAGTACATGATATACTCTTCCACGACATACTTGAGGTGTGTGTTTGTGTCATGACACAGCAAAGAAAGAGTTAATATTCCATAAAAATTCAAAGAAATTTGGAAAAATTGTCCTCTGCAAGGTGTTTAAATTTTTTTTGCTTCCCTTTTACCAGATCCCCTTCCCAAAATACTACCTCTTTTCTGACGGATTTCTGGATACTTTTTCATGAAGACAACCGTAGTTTGCATCCTCACTTCCTACGCGACCACTGTTCCTGTTCTTCTTGGATCCACTTCGAAACACCTCAACTGCAGACCTTAATTCTTCCTCATCCATACCAAACACATCTTTGTACAGGATCTCATATAATAGAGCTGATCAATAAAAAGCTCAGTAATATGAGATTCATAAGAACCGCCACAATTTTCAAGGTAAGCATATCTTCAGATATATCTACTGTTCAAAGCACTAGTTATGTTAAATTTAATTAAGAAGAGGATTGTAAAGTAATTCAGGTGGGATGAAGGGACCTCTGGAAGTCATTTGGTCTAAAATCCCACTTAACAGATAGAAAAATTCATGTTACATTAACATACAATAAGTGAGCTTCTATCTCTCCTCCTCACCCCTGAAAGCTGAAACAAACCCTGCCTATAAACATATAATACATAATTCTCTTTCATAGAAAAATGATTCCAAGTTTACCCTGGCAAATAGCAGCATTTTCCTGGAATTGTTTTGTATACACAGAATCATAATGGCCATTGCCGGAACAACACAGTAAAATCTGGGAAAGAAAGAAAGAAAAAAACAAACAAAAAAAGGCTTTAAGGCTGGAATTATGTAAATCCAAATTCTTTCTACCTGATATCCTAATTCCAGACTACATTAGTTCTTTCATTCTATAGTTGACACCAACTCACCAAGAACACAATAGATGTTCTCAATATAAATATGAAAAAGCTATAGAATCAACTTAAAACTGAATCCTAAGTCTCTAAATAAGTTTGTCTATCATACAAATAACATCAATTTGCACATCCTGCTGTATTAAACATGAAGTATGAGTTTGTTTCCACCTTACTTCCAAGAGCACCAATTGCTCAAGAAGTAAAATAAATACAAGCCATTTAATGCAGCACCCCTGAGACACTGTCCCAGTGTCAAAGGCACAGTTCATCCTTCTCCATGGGAGGGACAAGAAGAGCGTTTGTTTCTCCAGCCCTCAAAGCCTTAGTTTTAATAAACAGCATCATGCTGCTTTTTGAAGGGATGCATGCAGATTTCTGCAGCAGATGCACTGGCACAACAGGTGAATATGTGCCAAATCCCACCGTGGCACACAGCCACACTGCCACCAGCAGGAGCTGTCAGGCAGCTCCCAGCAAAGCTGCTTCCCAGAAAGCCAGCAGGAGCTGGGATGCCAGTGCTCCTATTTCTGTGAGCACTGCCAACTCAAGCTCTCCTCACGGTGAGGATGAGCAGCCCCAGAAGGAGCTGCTGCCTGTATGTACACTGTAATGACAGACAGCCACCAACACCTAATGAGAGCTCTGGTTTTGTAAAGCCTTGGAGGACAGACACACATTTAGACCATACTGCTTGATTTTTAAACTCAGCTCATTTTGGAATTAAATTAAGCTACACAGGAAGCTACAAAGAAAAAGAAAGAAGTGTGTGTAAACAAAGTCAGCAATACTAATCAGCAGAAATCAACAGCTGCTGCAGCACAGATTCAGAGCAGACTGGCCACTCTGGCAAATACAATAGCCCACACTGAAATCACACCACAGCAACTTAACTGGCATCATGCCTGAACTAGCCACATAACTGTGCAGGCACATCTGCATGGCTGCACAAAACAAGAGGGCTCCAAGAAGAAATACTATGTATTACCTTCCCTCTACGTTCCTCCCTTTTGCCCCCAGCAGTAATTCTGCTGTAGACAAGCTGTTTTAATAGTTGCCACCCTTAACTGGCATCAATTTGTATGTCACAGAAATCAGCTTCAATAGATCAATCCAATCCCATCAACTTCTCCTTTTCAAGGAAACACCCTGCACACCTCATCTGACTTCAGCAAGTGGCACTAAGTGTGGGGAGAACATCTTTTCTTTGCCAATATGAGAATTGTATCTTGTTGTAACTCTACACATTTCATTCTATGCTCTCAGGTTATTCAAATTTGCCCTGGGAAGTTTTTACATAAAAATTTCAGAAACATGAAAGAATATTCTGGAGTTCTGATATTACCTCTTCCTGTCAAAATCAAAGTTTCAAGCAGGAGTAACAAAACAGAATGGCAGGTAACAGCACACAAATCCATCCCTCAAGATAGGAAGCAAAGCCACTATAACTGAGTTAACTGTTGTGCAAATCCTGTGTTTTTCTGTGAGCTGAAGTCAACTCTGGGGTTTTGTTCAAATATGCAAAGGCACTAGAGCTTCAAGAGCTCAATTCCAGTGGCAAGGTTTTACAACTAAGCAGGACTGAAGGTAAGTAGATACCAGAGGTAGGAGGAAATTGCCCTCACTTCTACTCACCTTGTCTTCAAAGTCATTGTCTGTAGCATATGTGGGTGGCTTTCCAGGGTACCGATACAGAATAAAGTCTCGCCTACGTAAGCAGAGGGAAAACAAGACTTATAAGAACAAACTTTTGTTTATTTTTTAGCAGAACCATGTTATGAAGAAGTTTGCAGGGAGCTGTTTACAGAGTCTACTGTTGGTTCACAGAAAAATCACGTGAAATACTTTTCCTGATAATTGAATGCTACCATAAAGCAATGACCAGATGAGTAAACACCATCCATCTTGAGAGGAAACAAAAATTATCTGTGAAAGTCCATGGCATTTACTCACAGATGAAATCAAAGACTTATGCTCGTAGAAGGATGCTCAGACATTGATACAATTCATTTTTTTAGAATTTACAATTTATGAGAATCACTAAGAGAATTAGTCCCCCTGCAAAAGGACTAGAACCCCAGTACAGAGAACTAGTAACTCATGCCAAACTTCAGTTTGTTCCTTTAGTACTGGGGCAAAATGAGCCCACAAAGGGAGGGTTCTTATTTCTATCACTGGAGAGCCAGACTGCTCATTACAGGATAGCAGCATTTTTAGCAAAGCAGCAGCACCTGTGCAGGCTTTAATTGACCTCTGAAATAAGTATCAGAGCTTATGTACCAGGTAGGGCAAGAACTCCTCACTACTGGTGCTTTCAAGAAGACTTACAGGAGTTTTAGTCATGCTTTTAACTACAACAGTGTTTCCACTACAAACAGCTCCTTGTTTTTCCCCCATTTTCCATCCTGCAGCCACTAGAAAGTTTAACATCAGCAAATGGATAACAAAGGAGCATCACTGAACTGACCCTCCCCTTAACCCACAGGGGCTGTGATGGCACTATTTACATGTTAGTGAAGCATTTCTCACCATGTTTCACACATCCACATCTCAGTGACAAACAATTAGAAGGTTCTGGGGCCAGACCCCTCACACCATCAAGTCCAAAACAAGAAAACATAAGAAACAGATACTTACTTGTACATCACTGATAAAGCACTTATTTCCAGCTGGCCAGCACTTTCCTATGCAAGATCATAAGATTACATAAAATAGCAGAGCCATCTTCAACATCAACAACTCTATTCCAGCTCTCTGTAGGATTAAAACCCCTATCCACACTCATCAGTTTGTTGTAACAATCAATGCACTGGAAGTTGAGATATTAGGATTTGGGGGAGAGTGTGGTGTGGTGAAAGGGGTCTGCAAGATGGGATAGCCACAATTACCAAAATGAGTAAAATGGAACAGTTCTGGCAGCAAGTCTTAAAAACATCATTCAAGGCAGATTTGTTTTGAAATTAAACAGGGACTGCTGCATTGACCAAGCTTATTGGTTAAAGACTAAAGGAATAAAACTTTGAACTCTGGTATTTGAACCTGGGGGTTAAGGAAGAAGCAGGGGATTGCAAACCCTGCCAAACATTTCATGTGAAGTATATCTGTGTATTTGCTTTTTTCTTAGAGAAGAATTGCAATTTTGAGTAAGCTTTTATTGTCCAGCCTACAGAGATTGCTTCTTTGCACCCATACAAATTCCCCACTAAAAGTGGCACTGTACAAACAGTTTATTCATGGTTATTTAGTACAAACCCTCAGTATCACTTATGCAAATGAGACCCCAGGATTGGGGTCCATCTAAAAAGATCATAAACTCAAATAACCACACTTTAAACTGTCACTAGAACTTCCTGTTCTAGTCTCCTCAAATTTTAGTCTCTTGACAAGTATTAGATCAGTTCTTACCTTTGGATCTCCTAGTCGTTCTAGGTATTTCTCAAACGAGCCTTCCACATACTTTCAACAAAGAAGAAAACAGAACACAAAAACTTAAGCAGTTGGAAAGCAAAGTTAAACACTCCATAACAGCTAGTAGCTGTTGTATGGAAGGGGGCAGGGCAGGGGCTGGGGACATAAACACCAAATTTAGGACTACTCTGCCAATTCCTATCAGTTTTGGGTTCTGAAGGGCTTTGGCCTAACCAGGGGTAGGATTTTAGCTCTTCCCTGCCTTAAATCATGGGAATGATTTGGGGTACCAATGTGGAAATACCAAGAGATTCTAAAAAAATTAGGAGCACAAGTCAGTGATCCATACTCTGTGGCTCATCTCCCTCCTAGTTTAGATTATGCACTTACATATGATTACAACCAGACAAAACTCCAAAACATAAGCCCAAAAAACACATCACCATGCACACAGCTGCACCCACACAAACTGCCACAGACAAAACCAACCTAAAAACCCACCCCAAATCCCCCTGCTTTCATGCAATGATTTGACACATACTGGAGTTTTCCACCATCTTCTGATATTTTTTTTCTTGAAGTCCTACATATTCCCTACCTACTCATTTCTGCAATGGCTGCTCCATAGAAATTACACACGAATACCTCTCACTATGTTACTTGGGTTTTAATAACTTGCTGTGTGATTGCAATCCAAATAACATAAGGAAGCAGCCACCCTACCATTTCTCTTCTGTTCCATGCATCAAGCCTGGTAAGGCACAGCATGTTCACGTGGGCGTGTTTAGTGCAAAACCACACACCCCCTCCCGCAGCTCTTCCTAACTACACGTGCACAGCTGCCTAACGCAGTTACTTACAGAGTCAAACTTGACCTGGTGCTTCCTCATAAAGGAGACACAAGCTTTCCTAACTTCCAAATGATGAATTTGAGATGAAAACAGCTGGAAGAAATAAAGGTTGCAAAGGAACGAAGGAGAAAGTTTCAGAGCTTATTTTACGCTTCGCACTGGGCTTATTTTACCCGTAGTTCGTATAAAGACTAAGAGCGAACACGAGGCAGTGCGGAGGGTCGCGGACACGTGAGGGCCGAGGGAAGTGTAATCACCCGGTGCCCGGGGCTGATCGCTCCCATCCTCACACACGTTCTCATCCATCCACACCCACACTCCCATCCATCCCCACCCGCAGCACCTCACTTGAGGCACCCGCGGGGTCTCCAGGAGCACCCCCGCCCCAGCCCCGGCGGCGCTCGGCCTGAGGCGCCCAGGCTCCCCCCAGCCCAGGCGGTTGCCCACTTGCTCCGAGACGGCTCTGAAGAGGCAAGAGGCGTCCTTGGCCGTCATCTTCCGGTAGAGCCCCAGGCTGCCCAGGTACTCGTCCATGGCCACCTCGCCGAAGGACTTCTGCCCGAAGTACTTTTTCCAGCCCTTCTGCATCTTCCCGGCTGAGGCGGACGCGAGCTCGGCGCGCGGGGCTCCGCGCGCGGCCGCCGCTAATGAGGGGGCCGCTAATGAGGGGCCCGCTAATGAGGGGCCCGCTAATGAGGGGCCGCGCCCACCTGCGGGATCGCCCGGCGGGGCCCCCGGCACCGGCTCCTGGTGCCTCCCCTGCTCCCGGTGATCCCGCAGGAGCTGCCCCCGCCCAGGCCATTTTAAGCTACCCCGCTCCAGCCCCCGGAGGGGGTGCGCAGCCGCCTCCTCCCCGACCTGCCTCGGGGAGAGAGTCCTTGCTAAGCCAAGTCCTTCAGTCCATCGCTCGACATCCCTGACTCCGTCACCAGTGGGAACATCAGTCCGGCTGGTTATTCAGAATTCCCAGTGACATCCCTGCACGCTGCCGGGCTGGAGACAAGTTGCTGGCAGTAAATTTGAAATAAGAGCTCCATAAAAATCGTTAATGACATGAAAAATCTTAGTTGTTCCTAATAAAGTACTTGGGGTAAACTTCAGGGATCGGCAAAAATGACAGCTGTACAACCTGATTATTCCACTTGATTTGGAGAGTGCCTCTATGTACATTTAACTTCCTAAAAAAAAATTGCACCTAAACATCAGTTTGTTGTTTTAAACAACATCAGCAAAAAATCCCCAAAAAATAATGTACTTGCAGGAAGGGCAATTAGCACTCCAATTCCAGACCTTTACAAACCTAAGAGCCTGCATGAATGTTTGTAAACCCTTTGGTTTTCAAAACGTTTACCTAAACTAATCAATGTAGCATCAACATAATTGACCATTTCAATGGTTTTAATGGGAAACTCAGACTCATAAAATCAACCTCAGACTCATAAAATGGTTTGGATTGGAAGGGACCTTAAAGATCATGTCATTCCACCCCGTGCCATGGGCAAGGACACCTTCCACTAGCCCAGGTTGCTCCAAGCCCTGTCTAACCTGCCTTTGAACACTTCCAGGGATGGGGCAGCCACAGCTTCTCTGGGCAACCTGTGCCAGGGCCTCCCCACCCTCACAGGGAAGAATTTCTTCCCCATATCTAATCTAAATAGGAAATGTTGGGCTTTACAGAAGCCCAAATTAAGTCCCTATGGGATAACACCATGTAAATGGAGTGATTGTATTGCCAAGCCCGTTTCTCTCCTGTGTTTTACTTTGGCAGTAAATCACCAAAACGCAGGTCAGCTGGTGAGCAGTTCGGCAGCAGGTTTGCAGTTCTTGACTTTTCTCACCCAGATTCACCACGTGCCCCTTTGTCTCTAAGAGCCTTAAATCTGTCCCTTTTGAGTTCTCTTTACAGTTTCTGTAAACACATGAAGAAGGCATCTGCTTATTTGCAGAACATCACAGGAACAGCAACAAAACCAACTTAATTCCACCTGTCCTTGGCATACATGTCAAGAGACCATTGTGGATACACCATACCCCTTCAGAGGTAGTTTAGCTTGTTCTCATCACTGGAATTACCATCCCTGTGGAGACCTTGTGCTGTAAATATGTCAGTCCATGAAATGAGACAGTTTGTACTCTTCCTCTCCTGGTTGGCTCTGTGCTGTTTTAAGCATAAAGCTGCTGACTTTGGCACTAAATTAGAAACCATCTAATGCCAGTTAATATTAACAGACATCTTCTTTGAGGGTTTGCTCAAGCTGGGGGATCTTTAGTATGGAAGACCTCACTATGAGAGGAGGAAAGGTGTTTTTTTCTGACATTTTTATTCTTCTGTATTGTTTATTGAAACCCAACAACTTTATCCAAGAACAAAGCAAACTTTTCTGGCTGTCCAGGAGGAAAAGGTTTCAGAGTTGACAAGTCCATCAACTGCAGCGTCTCCACAAGAGTGCTGTAAAAACAGATCAAACCCAGAAATTAAAAAAAAGAAATCCATCCCAAAGGGAATTTTTTTATACACACAATTTTGTTTCTAGTTGTACATACATAATCCTTTAGCATGGAAACCAAAATAAGGTCATGAAAGGAAGCAGAGCAGCAGGCCCCAACCAGAACTGGCTCTTAAGGCAGCACTGCTGAGAACATACTTCATACTTCAGAACATACTTCAATCAGCTTCCAGACAACCTCAGCTGCTTAACTTTTAAAGCTTCTGTGGTTGCAATGCTGGGAGACTGAACAACATCCGAGGATCTTCTCCATGAACCATTCCAGGAAATTCATCCTACTTGAACACATGGCACAGTTCTCCACCAATCCCAGAGCCAGAAAGAACTGCTACATCAATGTGTTACTTGCTATTATCAAGCTGCAGATAAGGCTCAAATGCTTGGCACTGCCCAACAAAAAGAAATAAAAATTCCTTTCTGTCTCCATAGCTGACAGAAGCATCAAGATAACAAGTTCTAAGAAATTTGCTTAACATGAATGCCACTCCTAGTCTGTTAAAAAAGATTGTCTGAAACATATGAAATCCTATATGCAGGGCAAAAGAACAAGACACAGACTCAAAATTGGGGGTTGTATTTCCTCTGCCCTCGATTTAGAGGTCATCTGTTATTTTTAGAGTGCAGTCTATCATAAGAGAAAACAGTAAGATACAGTCCAAACAGGAGAGGAAATGGAACAAACAGGAGTCAGGATGAATACAAACTATCAAAAGGAGCTGGGTTTTTTTTCTTGGGGGTGGGTTGTTTTTTTTTCTGTTGTTTGCACAATTGTTTGTTTTGGGAATTTTATTTTGTGTTTTTTTGTTTGGTTGTTTATTTTTGTCCCCTACAAGCAGTAGATCTGTGAAACTCCTTGTCAGAGAACATACTGGATTCAGCAAGTTTGGCTAAAAGGGCAGCCTGAATAAGTAACTAAAAGACAGAGGTATTGAAGGTACTAATCAGACAGCATCTGATTTAGGAATCCCCCTAAATCAAAGTATATAAGAGCATTAGAAAGAAAGTAATACAACCACATGTTCTTGCCCTGTTTCTGCTTTTGGCTGGGCATCTGTGTATGGCCACTGCCAACAGGAGACTGAGCTATGTAGACTCCTGATCTTTATCAGTAAAGCCATTCTTATGTTTTGTTCTAAATACTCCAGATACTTGTAATCTTATTATGTTAGTGCAGCTCTATAGTCAACTTCAGTGCCTGCCCTTTACAAGGAAAGTGCATATAGCAAAATAATGAAATGGAGTCCTCAGTCTGCAGGGAGGAATTGATTCCATATGGTTTATGGTTGCAAACTGATGGTCTAAGCTGTGTTATTTCTAGACTTCAAAAAAGAATCCCACAAATCATGAGAAAGACAGGAGCTGTTGGGTGCCTCTAGGATCCTACCTGACTGTTCCAAATTCAACCACTTCTATTTAGTTTAGATTTTTCCTCTTTTACTCTGAATACATGTGCCCTCAAAGGAAAAAAAAATAATTAAAGGGGCCACGGTCAAAACACTCGGTAAGTCTGATAAATTAGCACCCAATGTTAATCTGTTCACTCTGGAATATGTAATGTACAAACAAATGGAGATTACAAAGAAGGATGTACATTTCTTTGGTACACTCTCAATTCTGCAGTAGCACAATGTGCTGAGCACTTGCCCAGCCAGGACAGCCACAGCAGCTGCATACCTGCAGTTACAGCAGAGGACATACCCATCTCTGTGGAGCTGTTTGGCCAGTTCAAGCTGATGGTTGTTCATCAGCTTGTCGTTTATTACTACTATTAGTGGTTTTCCTTTTTCTAGAGTCTCCAGACAGCTACCTGCACCTACAAGAGAAATAAAAAACATGGTGAGA
>VYXB01004391.1:583516-612646 GCA_013397135.1 Pachyramphus minor
GGGGTGGTGGGGGGGAGGGGAGGGGGGGAGGGAGGGGGGGGGGGGAGGGAGGAGAGGGCGATGACAGGGGAGAGCAGAGGGCGGGGACGATGGCGCGGGATGACGGGAAGTGATACCGGGGAGAGGTGAGGGGCGAGATTACTCGGTCGGGTGGAGGGGGTGTGCTCAGCTCGGGCACCGGGCCCTGATCCGGCCCTACCCCGGCCCGGGTACCGCTCCTCCCTCCCCTTCCCCCGCCAACTCTTCACGCCTCTTCCCGCGGCCCCGCGGACACCCCGTGAGCGGCTCCCGCCCTCCGACACCGCGGGCAGCCCGAGCCGGGACAGGGGCGGGACGGGCCGGTCCCACCGCGCAGGCGCCCCGCTGCCAGGCGGGGGAGGCGCGGGCCGGAGCCGCTCTTTCCGCCGCCTCACCTGCAGCGCCGGCGGGGAGTGGGCGACTGCGATCAGCTCGTCGAAGCTGGTGGTGCCCACGGTGACGAACACGGACTTCATGGCCGCCGGCCGGCGGCTCTGGGCTGACCGCGGGGCCACCAGAGGGCGCCGCGCGCCCGGCTCGGCGCTCCCCGAAATGGCGGCCGCCCTGAGGGAGGTGGGCAGGCTCGGCCGTGAAGGAACCCGCCCCCTCACGGCAGCTTCTCCTCACAGTCCTTTCTCCCTTCTCTTCGTCCCGCCCCCGGCCGCCCAGGCGAGCGAAGGGGCAGGTGCCATGGGGCTGTGGGGTTTTACCCCCACGGTGCCAGACCGGCAGGGACGACGCCCGCTCTAACGAGCCCGCGCTCCGGCAGCGTTTAGCGGGGTAGCCACAAGCGCCTCAGGGTTTCAGACTTTCAAGGAGGAGAGGTTAGTAACTCAAATTTGGAAAAGGGATTCAGAAAGTTTTGCGCTCCAGTGTCACTTCAGCACTCGGGGTGCAGGTCACTAATGGACAGCCTGGCTGGGTGTGTTCAGAGCTGCCATTCCCAGGGCAGCCGCGGCCACCTCCCCTTTACAGACTGACCTGGGATAGATGTGGGCTTACCCAGGCTGGCCCACGCCTCCCTCAGCACTTCTGGGAGTAACACTTCAGTTTCCCCGAACAAATCTGAACATTAAATGTGTTAACACAGTCTTGCCCGCTGAAGGCTCAGACTTGGCCCCTCAGCAGTTGCGAAAATGAGCAGTTTTGTGTCTTAATTTCAAGTGTAACACAATGGACAGTACTGTCACCAAAAATTGAAAATTGTCAGAAAGAAATTAAACCCTCCAACACTACCTTTTAAATGTTAATGATCCAGACATAACTTTCTTGTGGTCAGAGATAGGTAGTGAATCATTCCAACTAGCTGTACCCTTTCAAGACTTTTCATGTATTTATACATTTTTGCAAACAAATTCACATTAATTGGTTCTAAGTTAGTTCTCTTCATTTAATTAGTACTTTACCGGCTAATTTGGTCGACACTATTTGATCCTCTTACCATTCTTCAGGTTACTCCAATATGTCTTCGAAGGACCATAAATTTAAGATCCCAGATGTTCAATCCTCAGCTTTCTCAAGCTTTGTTTATTGAAGCTTATCAGAGCCAGTCCAGAGAAACTCAAAACTTCGGTGATTTAAAGATCAAATTGACAAAAGTCTGTAAGTAAAAAGAATCTAATTAACTGCTACCGTTAGCTAAAATTTTAGGAAAATTAAATAATTTCCAACAATACTACAAAAATAAAAGGAAGTTAGATATCTAAGGCAACAAAGATGATCTGGGGCTGGAACACGTCTCCTGGGAAGACAGGGCAGGAGAGCTGGGATTGTACAGCCTGGAGAAGAGAGGGCTCTAGGGAGATCTTAGAACTGCTTCCAGTGCTCCACGAGAGCTGGAGAGGGACTTTGGACAAGGGCCTGGAGTGACAGGACAAGGGGGAATGGCTTTAAACTGAAAAGGGGCAGATTTAGATTAGATATTGGGAAGAAGTTCTTCCCNAACTTCGGTGATTTAAAGATCAAATTGACAATAGTCTGTAAGTAAAAAGAATCTAATTAATTGCTACCGTTAGTTAAAATTTTAGGAAAATTAAATAATTTCCAACAATACTACAAAAATAAAAGGAAGTTAGATATCTAAGGCAACAAAGATGATCTGGGGCTGGAACACGTCTCCTGGGAAGACAGGGCAGGAGAGCTGGGATTGTACAGCCTGGAGAAGAGAGGGCTCTAGGGAGATCTTAGAACTGCTTCCAGTGCTCCACGAGAGCTGGAGAGGGACTTTGGACAAGGGCCTGGAGTGACAGGACAAGGGGGAATGGCTTTAAACTGAAAAGGGGCAGATTTAGATTAGATATTGGGAAGAAGTTCTTCCCTGTGAGGGTGGGGAGACCCTGGCACAGGTTGCCCAGAGAAACCACGGCTGCCCCATCCCTGGAAATGTTCAAGGCCAGGTTGGATGGGGCTTGGAGCAACCTGGGCTGGTGGAAGGTAACTCTGCCTATGGCCAGGGGTGGAACAAGATGATCTTTTAAAGCCCCTTTCAACCAAAACCATTCTATGTTTCTACTTAAAGCTCGAGCTTAAATGAAGTCCCTGTCAGAGAATGTGAGGCTTCAGCACATGTGTAAATCTTTGTGAGAAAAGTTAAGGGCAGAATAAATAAATGTTACAGGTTTTAGTTTTGTTTTTTTTTTCCATGTGTCACTGAAAGTCAGTGTCCTCTGCAGCATGCACTCCCAGCATCATGCTGTATACAGCCTAGAAGAAAAAATATTCACAAGTAACACTGCAGTGACTTGGAGTTTTCACTGGAGGATACCTTCCACCTGCACGTTGAATTAGGCTTGTTGGGATGATTTTAAGCTGAAGAGAAAAGGGAAAACCATCCGTTTTAGGACTCAGTTTCATGCTAATACCTGCTGTTCTAATTAGAAGTTGTGTAGTGAATAAGAATTTTGCCCATGAGAGTTTATGCTCTGCTCCATGAGAATTACAGATCATTCTCAGGATGAGGTACTTGGAGCTGATCCCGTAGAGTTTTAAGGCAGACAGAGATCATGTAATCCAGACTTGATGCTGTGCCTTGTGTCACTGCTCCCCCTGCTCTGTGTTCCCAGAGATACTCATATAACTGCACAGTGATCCCGTTCAGGGAACTGGTCTGACAGTGATTTGTTTGCAGTTGGATCAGTTCCCTGAGTTGCACAAGCAGCACAGGTAACACAGGGGAGGAAGCAGGATCGTGGCACCTTGGATTTAGGCTGGTTTAAACGCTTAAACCACTTCATAACCAGTGGTAGCTGCACCCATTTCCTCTGAGCTGTGAGGCTCAGGCTGAGTCCCCATTGCCTTTGGGACAAACATTGTGGGAACTGGGCCCTGCTTGGGCTGGCCAGTCTCTCTTTGCAGTGCCAGTTGTGTCTCTCCAAGCTGTGTGTGTGGGATATTACCAGGGATGTTCCAGAAATACGGGCTCAGTCTGACATCATTAGTCCAGGACCCTGGGGAGAGGCTAAAAAAGGACTAAAAGGGATGAGAGGTTCTCGTGAGGGCTTGCTCCCATCTGTGCTTTATATGACATAATTTATATTCTGATATTTTCTTCCTGTGGCAACATCAGGGCAAGAAAATGAAGGTGGTTTGAGTGCAAGCCAGTTTTTGTTAAGAGAGAAATTATTTATCCCTCAGCTCTTCTCCTTAGCCATTATTTGAAATGTTTCTGGATGGCTGAGTTTTGAGCACTGTTGCTTTATATTCAGCTCAGCTTGCCACAGTTTGCCCTGAAAGCTCTACAGTTACATTATTAAGGAGTAAGAAAATGTGTGAAAATAAATGAGTCGGTTCACATCTTGGTTTCTGAAAACTACATGCTGCCTTCAGTTTGCTCTTGAAGTTTTAAAGACTAACTCACAACTGTCACAATAAAACTGGCACCACTGAAATGCATGGGCTACAGACAGTGTATAAAAAAATTAATCTTAAAAATATATAGCAACAGGAGGACAGGTAGATCTGAAAGCCTAAAAAGTCTGATTTTCTTGGAAAGAAAAAACCCCAATGAGCAGCTAGTTATTGTCTTTCCTTTGTATCCTATTTGGCTTGTGATATAAGGGTGCAGCAGATGACATGAGGCACAGGAGAGCAGCTTGATTTCTCTACACTAAATTTACATTATACTTTGGTACTTGTAATTAATAAATTAGTCTCACTTTCTGATTGGCTTTATATAAATTTGAACTGAAGAAATGTTTGCTTCCTTTCTCATTTAGATGTAGTGCAGCACCTATGAGGGTTGATATTTCTGTTACTGTAGGGAACTGTGAAAATCAGATGGAGGATATTTTGGGGAATTATTCCTTCCTGTTACTGCAATTCAGAGATGCTTGATCTGGGTAAATAACAGAGGAGCATTCATCAGGCAAATGTAAGTATCTTTGAAATATGTCATTGCAACATTTCTTCATCCTTTGAATTGCCTCTTTGTGGGTTTGTTATTTGGCAGTTGGATTGTCAGGGAGCTGAGGGATACAAAGGCTCAGACTGACTGGAGACAGCAAAGGATGTGTTGGTTCACCTCCTCCTCAGGACTGACTGGCAGAAGACAGGTGCTGAAGCAGCATGAAGGAACTCTGATGCATAAATGTTACATGTTTGAAGTGGAAGGGGAGGCTGTGTGTCCATGATCTTCTGGATTTTTTGAATTTTGCCATAATTGATGGGTGCCTTGAAGCCCCTGGTTCTGGAATTATGTAATCATGACTTTTAAGGCCTTATGCTTCTGAAGAGGAGACAGAGAAGATGACTCACTGAATCTTAAGGCCCTGGAGACAAACACATAAATAATATTTGTTATATATCTATAACTATGTATCTGTTTGTTACTCCTGTTTTGTTTTGTGTTTAAACATCGTAATGACTCTTTGAGACCTGACTTCAAGAAGCTCAGAGCTTACTCATCTATGCAAGTGCTGCTGGTCTTTGCCCTGCCTGTGAAGCAGGAGGTCACCCCTACAGTGGGACACAGAACCTGCACTTTTCAGTCCTTGTTACGAGCACTGTGACTCACTTGTCACTCACTGTGACTGGGTTTTTGTCAAGGGTGTAATGCTTGCATAAAAAAAATCAGAAAATGGGCTTCATATCAAAGAAAATTTCTTAAAGCTGGTAATTTCCAGTAGTGTTTGGGGTTTTGGGGAGATTGTAAAGGAAATATTTTGAAGAGTTGTGCAAACCAGGCCATGTGCAGATGTAGCAGGGAATGTGAGGTCTGTCTCAAAGATCCTGGCTGTGAAGGCTCCATATGGTGATGTCTCCTGGCAACTGGTCCCCTCAGCTCCCCAGGGAGCCTCTGCCTGTGGCAGCCTGGCACTGCTCCTTGCTGTTTGTGGAACATGCACTCCACTGTTCCTGCTTGCTGGCCACCAGAAAACATCTTCACAGCAATCCACTGTGTGAATTCTCTGCCACTTCATATTCCCTCTGTAATCCCTCTGACAAGGAAATTATTAAAAATTCATTTTCATCCAGGCAAACTGAGCTTTGTTCTCTGAAGGAACCTTGTGCTGGTGCACATCCTCAAATCCTGAGGTGCCTTCCATGCATTTTTACAAGCACTGAGATGGGATTTATGTTTCAGTTATTCTTTTTGATGTGCATTTTTGAAGGAAATTACAACATTATGCTCAAGTAAACCAACAGTTGTAGGTTTTTAGGAAGGAGCTCTGGGTGAGCTGAGTTCATTTTCCCAGCCAGTCCCAATTATACATGTACATGCAAATATCTCTTTGCCATGCAGCTTAAAAATAGGTAGAGAGGTGGAGTCAGTCTAAATTTCACCTCTACATTTGCCTGTAGTTCTCCAGTAGCTGGCTCTCAGCAGCAGCAGTTTATGAGGGCAGTTTGAATTGCTCTTCAGAACTATTCAGGGACACTAAGTCTGTCCTCTGGTTAAGTTTGGAATTGAATGTATTTTGGAAGTCTGTGGCCTACTGGAATGTGGTTGAGGGCAGACTGAGGCCTTTACTCAATCCATAAGTGAGGTGAAGCATGGCAGGTGTACAGACAGGGGAGCTTTCCTTGTGTTGCTGGGGAGAGAGGACGATGAAGACTGAGAAATTCTTCACATTGCACAGCACAGTCCATCTCTAATCCTTTTGGTAATGGCTCCAGGCATTCAGTGGACACTTGCAGGCTGCTGGGCCACCACCATGTAGAACAGCAGCAGGTTGCTATCAAACAGCATTGAACTTGGCCCAGTGTCTTTGCCATGAAGCAATTAATATTCCTTTTCTGTCCCTTAGCTAAGGGATATAACTGCCAGGCAGCACCCACAGTTACATGTTGACACTTCTGGCATAACTAGTAAAATAAATTAATTTTTCTGAATGTAATGAGCTTTGATATTGAAGAAGTGATTCATGTCTAAGATCAAACAGAAAAATCTTAGCAGAAGATATTTGTGTCCCATGTCCCCCCAGGGCCTTAGATTCCTGTCACCACAGGCAAGACCTTTGGTTTCTCTAAACCCGAAATTTTATTCTTTATGTTGTGAGGCAGTGATTTGGTGAGGATTCAGATAAAATCTTCATTGATTCTGACACTGATATTACACAAGGTACTGCTGGGATATATTGGTCCCTTACTGTTTTGTGTTTATGAACCACCTACCCCAAGGTGCTAATTAGCCAGAAGTGTTGCATAGACACAGAGTATTGTTTTGTTCCTCAATAAAAATACATTTGTGGTTGATATGACTTGGCTTAGTTGTGAACATCCCATATTTTTAAAATCAGCAAAGTAATAGCAAAAATTTGTGAGACTGGTATTTTTAATCTAAAAAACTAATTACATGTGTTTGGTTCATTCTTAATAACTCCTATCCTCATTAATTATTTTTTGGATACAGTAAACCCATTTAAATATTTTTATTTATTTGCCACACAATCAGGCCACATATTGCTTGCACTCAATAAGATCTGTACTTGGGGGTTGGTACCATTGTTCTGTGACTGTAATTAGCTGTTTTCTTGCCCTAGGTGCTGTGCAGGCTTGGAAAAAATTCTTTCATGTGCCTTCCTTTGACATTTGAAATATGATTTGTGCCGTGCCAGGTGTCCCTTTCCTGACTTCAAGGGTGCCTGAACAAGGAGCATGAGGCAAGTATGGCTGGCTGTAATCTGTTACTCTGAGACAGTGGTGTCTGCAGTGCAGAGGCCACTGATCTTAAATGTGCTGTGGGGTGTTTTATTTTTCTCAGAGAAAGGAGCTCCATGTCAGACTTCGATGGATAAAGTCATGAGGAGACTTGTGGGTACTAGATAATAATGATATATCAGTTTTAAATCAAACCCTGTGCTTCAGAAGTGGATGCAATAGGAGGAATCAGCATGATCTCCATGGGTTTATGTAACAAAAATGTACACCAGTTACAGTGCATTTTTCCCACTGGGACTTAGCCCATCATTTTGTCTAATTATGGTGTGAATCCCACAATGGAGAAAACCCTTCTCTAAAGAACTAATTCCCTCTAGAAATGCTACAAATCTTAAAGAACTCTAATGATAATGCACTTCACAATAGATAAAGAGAGCCTGTGCCAGCTGCTGACCACGGAAAGATAGAAACAAAACAAACCCCCAGAAAAATATGAAGGACCACCCTGGGAGACAAAGAAGGAATATGAGCTAGTTTGTATAAATCTCTCTCATATTTTATCTGGGCTTGTACTAAATATAATGACTGATCTGTGCCTAAATCTTACTGGCCATTGATTGCTGATGGATTTATTGACATACATTCAAGGAATAATGTTGGACTAGAAAGACTTAGGGAGAAAATGGCTGAAAACATGTTCTATTATGCTCCTAAGATATTCTGAGACATGAGACTGGTAGTTTCTGGCACCAGGTGTGTTACATCACAAAATGGTTTGCCTGTGCTCGAAAAGGGAAAACCCTCTGATTTCTTCACTCCCAATTCTTTTCCTCAGACCAAGTTCCAACACTGATTTGATCTGATTTCTGCAAAATTGAGATAGTTCATTAAGCTGCACAGCTGTGCTGAGGGTTGTTAAAAGACTGCTGAATGACAGAAAAGTCAACAGAGCTGCAAGGCTTCTTCAGCACCACGAAGGATGGTTGTAAGTGAGAACAGCACAGAAGTAGGTTACAGTCACTCAGGGATGAAATAGCCCCACGTACAGATAGCACTAGGCTCTAGTTTATTTTGCCTGATGTTCTATTACAAGTTTCAAACCAGCAATATTAAATAAAGAGGCAGTGTTTAACATCGAAATGGCCTAAAACATGCCTTCCCCAGCTGGCTGCTGAAATTGAGTCCAAACTCTCATTTTCTTTCAATGGAATGATACACACTTTCATACTTTCTAAGACTGAATGAAAGATCTTTCAGACTCACTTACAAGAAAGAATAAACAGCCATCCCCAGAGGAAGACTGTGTTTATTTGCAGACAGGTCTACTAAAAAAAAAAAAAGCCCCAACCAAATGATGATTACTGCTGAGAGATGATACCTTGGGAAGTGAAAACCTGGTATAGCTGGATCTAATCACCTGAGAGACAGCAGCTCTCACGGCTTCCTGGCCTTAGAGCTTTGTTTGTTGTGTTTGTCTTTCCTTGAGGGAAACAGTTGACAATTTATACACCCAGAAAGACAAAATCTCTGTTAAACAGACAAAACTTGCAATTACCAGGTTTTCCTGCCTCAGTAACACCATGAAGTCAAACCCTGTAGTAACAGTCCAGAAAAAGCTGGTTTGTTCCTCCTTATTTTATATGTAAAGATTTTATTTAGATAATTCTTTGCTATCAGTTTCTTGTGTTCTATTGTGAGTGGTTGACACAGTGATACACAAAGGGAAATGAAAGGAGCAGCACATGGAACATGCACAGAGACAAAGAGGGTACAGCCAAGCTGCCTTTGCTGTACCTGACCTCAGTGGAAGGAATTGCTTGTTGGAAGAGACTTTTCAAAGCAGATTCTGTCTCTGTGCATTCAGAAGTCTTTGGCTGCAGCATTGACTCTTGCATTTGGTTTGGCTGTTGCTGGTTTCTCAGTCTGTTGCCTGCTGTGAGAGGCCACATTGCTCTAGAGTAAGAACTAAGAAATAACTGGCCCCTGCAATCACACTCCCATTCCCATCGGATCCAGGCCTGTTTTATCCCTGTAAGGGTGTGCACAGCTAATTCTGGTGAACCATATGGCAAATGATGTTAGAATCTATATCCTGCACCACAAAGGTCAGCTCTACCAGTAAGACAACAATTGATTTTGCCAGTGGCTTTGCCTCTGAGGCTGACACAGCACCACCCCATTTCCTTGGGAAGATAATGGTTCTGTGAGTGGTGCTCATATCGCAGTGAGTTGCTGGCTTTGTGATTGCACCTGGCAGTTCTAGCACCCAGACAATACCTTTCATTCCAAGTTCCTCAGAAACCACAACATCATATTTTATTGCCGTTTAGCCATCATGAGTGTCCCGGGTTTGAAAAGAGATGTTGGATTTTTTCCCCCCAGTATCCTCCTCCCCCGATCTGTGTCTCCCGGGATGGGGGGAGTCAGGAGCGGGAGGACGGAGCGAAGCTGCGCGCCCTGGGCAGCGCAGGAGCCTGAGGGAGATTCCCTAAATAGAGGCCAAGCCTCAGGAATCCTTTGTCCGGAGTTTTGGTTTGTCTACCGGCCGGACCCAGCGGGAGCCCCGCTTGAGGCCGCCTCCTTTCCCTTTTGGAGGGGAAGTTTTTTCCCCACCGGACACCTCGGGAAGGACGACTGAGAGAGAGAGACAGACCCATCTCAGAGCGAGGTATTCTGCCCTGGGGACTGTGCCTGTGGAAAAAGGACTTTCACTGCTGGCTGCGAGCAGCTTCTGAACTGCCGGGACAGTTTCCCTTCAGCCTTTGAGATCGTTCATTAGGCGGCAAAGACCTCTGCAGCTCACCCCCTCCAGGTTGCCTGGGTTTCTTCCCCCGGGCTGGGGAATCGAAACTTTGTTTTGTTTCTTCTGAAAGTGATTATTCGGCTTTTGTTAATAAAGAGCTGCTCTTTTCCACACTTCCACCTGAAGTTTCTTAATTTCCAAGTTGTAACCTGTTGAACTGAGACAATGAGGTGCTGAGATTTTAGCCTGGCATGAAGCTGAAGTGCTTATGGTATCTTCTGCTAATGGAGTCGCTAATTCCTTCTGAGTATTCCTGTGTTCCATATAAGATCAATCCCCTACTCCACTGACTTCTTTGAGTAGCCTGTTAGAATGGAAGCACCTTGCAGCTTGTCATCCAGTAGCCCGAATTCCAACTTAGTGAGCCTTTTCTTGGAACTGTTCAATTTATGGTGAGCTGTTATTTGTTATTATAGAAACCAAAACTTTATTAATCAATTCTTGTAAAGTGTTGAGTTTTGAGCTTTGGTAATTGAATTGGTTCCTGCTTCGTTTCCCCTCTCCCGTAGGATATTTGCTGTTGTGGGCAAGCACCTCTCTATTTTGGAATTCAAAGATGAGCATGCCCTGAGAAAGCTCTGGTACAGCCCTCATAGAGGTCCCACTTTTCTATACCTTTCTGTCTGAGGTGCAGTTGGTCCCCATGAACATCACTGGCACTGCTGTGATTCATTCCTGTGATTTACTGCGTGGCTCTTCTGCCTGTTTTCTGTTTCAGCTGGACACAGAGTAAGAGCCATCCACAACAGACCTTCCCTGGCCTTGGGTGCCTGCTCTGTGGGTTACAATTCCCTGGGTCATGGATACTTGTGCACTTGCATAAACTGGATACTTGGACCTAGAGTTTTCACTGGGAGTATCTCTGTGCCTGCTCTTGAGGTGTGAGTAATTCCTGTGTTCTCAAGTTTCCTCGGCAGGAGGGAAAAAAAAAGGCAATGATGTTGGACTAATCAATATTCATAAAATACAAAGGCTTATCTGAGCTTCTGAGTGGCAGGACACCAAATTTAAAGATGTTATCTCCAAGTATTATGTCTGAACTGTGACTTGCTCACGGATATGGAAGGCAGCTTTCCAGAGAAAGGCCCTCAAGACATCCCACTACCTCAAAGGTTAATAAACTTTTCCTGATTTCTTTGTTATTGCTGTTGTCCAACCTGGGCCTTGAAGACACTGAAGCCATATCTATTTATGGATGTTCTAAGAATTCTAAGCCAGACAAAATTAATTGGAAAAGCAGAAAGTAGAACAACATCTCACCTAGGCTAAGTATATACTTATTCTGTCAGCATATCTTTCCCAAATTGCTTTGCAGCAAATTATTTATTCATCTGAGGATAGCAGATCAGCAGGCCAGTGGTGTGTTTAGTAAATTGGTGGCTAATTACAAGCAAAAGTCAAACAAAGGAAAAGCAGCCTCAGCATTCTGATCCCAGAGAGCTGAGTAGCTTGCAGATGGGCATGTGAGAATGTTGCCATGCTGTAGTTACCTGTTAGCTGTCCCTTTCAGGGCTGGTTGTGCTCTGTAACAATAAACACAGCATCAGTCAAAACAAGGTGCATTTGGAATGCTTCCCTCCTTCCTCTCTTTTGTTGGGTGCCTACAACAACAGCAAGTCATATTTCTTTCACGTGCCAGCATAAAGTAAGTGCAAACTGATCCGGTGTTACCACCCAGACTGCACATCCTGACAGAGTCAGTGCCAGGAGGGCTGTTCAGAGCTCTTCCAAGGGGTGAAAGCATGAAAAGTTTGTGAACAACTGCAAACCCACATCAGTGTGATCCTGTTGTGACAAGCTGTAAGGTTTGTCACTGAGTGTTGCAGCAACTTCACACTGGCCCAGATGTGGGCTTGCTGGGACATTACATGGTAGTCATGCCACAGATATTCAGGCAGGTCCTAATAACCTAAAGATCACAGAGTGCCATTATAAAAAGTGCTCACATTAACTGCTGTGAACGTGAAGTAGTTTGAATTAGGATTGCTAAAGCATAAGTAGGAAACTGGAAGCACCCACTTGTGAATTCTGGTCCAAAGACAGGATTCTGGTATGGGAAGATGTTTCAGGGATGTGGGAATAACAGTGGGAAGGTGGAGGATGCCAAAGCCTGTGATACACTCAAACCCAACTTATGGGTTTGCATTGCCCTGTAAAGGGCGCCCCAATCCAGCAGCTATTTGCCCACAGAATTCCAGGCAGTTTGCTTCCCAGTGTCTCCTGCATTTTAAGGGAGAGCTTGCCTGCCTATTGTTTGCTCACATGTGTGGGGTACATATAAATATCTCAGACAGGTCCTGCTTCATCCTTCAGTGTTGTTGGTAGCTCTGTGGGTTTTTTTAATGAAACTATATAAATAAACTTCATCCAGTAGCTATTGTGGTACAAGTGTTTCAGGACTTGAAAAGGAGCTGGCTTCCAGACAGAGCCCAGAATAAATAAGATAAATTTCTTGCTTGCAGAGAACAGATTTCAAGTATCAGAGTGTTGCTGAGCTCTCATTTGGCTTTCAGGTGCCTTTTATTTTCTCTTAATCCATTGCTGTTAAATGGGACTGTAAGAGTAGGACTGTGACCATGCAGACAGAATTAATGCTCAGAGAGTCAGTTTAGGAAGTCTGTGGCTATTAGCTTCATCAAATCATACTTTGAATAATAGTGGGTTAATAAATCTAGAGGAGAAGGAAGGAGGGAATGGTCTTCTGACTTATTCATCATTTGTTTCCCTGTTGACAGGTTTACATAGACATGAAGTGCAGGTGGGACTATAAGGAGGGGGTGATTTATTAATTACATATGAATTACAACAGACCTTACTTTCCCTCTTGCATCTAGATCTGCTTTTACAACTTAGCCTTATCTACAGCTGCATGGATTCTTTTTGTCTTCAGCTGAAGAAATTCTGGAATACCTCTGAAAAATCCAGTCCATCAAAATTCAAATTCAGTTTATTTTTTACACATATCATCAGTTGTCTTAGATGATACTTTAACTGTTCTCAATAATGAAGGGACTGAGGAGGAAATTTTCATTTACCACAATCTAGAGAGCAAATGTACAAGGAACCAACTTCCCACTGTGTTTTTCTTTGATATTTGTGCCCACAGAATGAACATCAGGAATCAAAGACTGCTCTTATTCATGCTGGAACTTCACAACTTTCTGTAAAAGCCTGACAATGGTAAATATTTCAGAGGGCTTTATGGGGCTAGGCTTTTGGCAGATGGAATGTATAACATGCAGTTCCTTTTTGTGAACAAATGTGAAATCTGTGTCAGGAACACCAGCTAAAAATAGTATCTTTCCCAATCCACAAGTATTGGATCCTTTTTACTTAACAGTTTGTGAAGTCTTTTTTTGAGCCCACTGAGTCCAAGCAGATTCACCATCTCCAGGTTTATTTTTCTATTAAAATGTCAACAATTGAGTCAGAAAATGCCCCTTTTCAGATGCACACATGTCATTGTACAGCTGCACATGGTTTTGCAGGGCACATGAATAAACAGGACTGTGAACAAATTTTCTGTCCATACCAGACTGAAGTGTGGATACACCACAAAGATAAATCTTCTTTGAAAAGAAGTACAGTCATTCCAGAGTCTCACCTAACTTGCCACCTAATCTGTAGCAAATAATGTGACTTTTGCATTACCTCTCAGCAGAGGAGTTGTTTGTTTCTGTCCTGATCTGCTCAGCTGCTTAAATCTAGAGCTGTTTGCACTTCCATGGGGTCTTACCTCATAAACAATTACCACATTAGTGACTGCAGGGTAAGGACTTAGTTCTGTGCCAAACAACTAATTGTCATTAATGCTGACAGTTAAATGGATGTGTGACTTCACATAATTTTTTGGTTTCAAACACTTGTTATTTCTTTTTCAAGTAATATCAAAAAAGCTCCTTTGGGAAGCTCAAGTTTGATCCTCTGCCAAGTCATGTTTTTTGCAAAATTATGTTTTATTCTGCAGCCCTGTGAGGATATGAAAATAAATGTTTATGTTTATATATTCTGACACAGAGAAGGAACATATTCTACATATCAACCCTTTCTGCTTAATACTTAAAGGCTTGTTAATGCAGAAAATTCATGGATGTGGATGAGAATATCCAAGCATTAATCCTGTGGAATTTATGTGGTTTGGGGAGTTAGACATACACCTGACCCCTCCCAGACTAAATACCCTGGCAGATTCAGGAGCTGTGGTGGTTTGGTGGCTGTGGGCTCACTCTGGCCTCACAGTCCCACCCACAGGGACTGGTGATGCACAATGGTTTTGCTGCTCCTTCCCAACAACAGGTGGCTGTCCTCCCCCTCAGGCAGGGAGTGGAGGAGGTGAGGAATGTCCTCCATGCTCATGTTTGTGTCCAGTGTCTAAGATGAGAGTAAAAATGGGGCAAACTGTTCCTGTTCAAGGGCGACTTGCACTGGCAGCTCCTGTGGCCAGCAGCCAATCTGAAATTGTGGTGCCACTGGACCTGTTTCTGTGTGTGAGCTGCTCTTTCAGATGCACAGGTGGGGATAGTACAGAGCAGCCAATGACTCACCACTGACAGAATATGCCTCTTTATTTTTGTAAACTCATTTTCTATAGCAGAGAGTCAAGTGGGAAGGAAACAGACTGCTGGAGGGGAAGGGTTTGGATGTGGGACCTGCAGTTGGCCAAGATCCAGCCTTTTTTAACAGACATCCCTCAGATCTTGGACATTACAAATGAGAATGAAAAGGGGGAAAGGCATTCTTTTATTTCTCAGTGGGAAAGGTTTTGAAATTTACTGGCATTGTACAGACAAATGAGGCACTCTAAGTGCCACTTGGTCTGTAGAAGTGTCAAATGGGCAGATACTTTGTGTGAAATGAAGCTATAGAAAGGCTCACTTGTCATTTTTTTATTAGAAGATATGGTACCTTCCATAACAGTATTATATAGCAATACACAGTCTGTCCAAAGATGAGATCTGATGTAATGTAATGATAAATAAAGTGATTGCTTATTTATTTACAATATATTTACTGAATTAACATTCTTAAGTATGAAGGAAAGAAGCTCAGTCTTGACACCTGCCTTGGGGGGCATTTTGGCCGAGATCAGAGCAGTCAGAATTTGGGTTCCAGCTCAGATTTGATACTTCTCATTTTCCATTAGTAGGTCTGACATTTTATGCCAATAAAAGTCTGTCAGTAAAAGCTGTTCTGCAGTCTGTTGGATACCAGGCTGCTCTACAGATAGTTGTGCTGGAAGGCTGATGTGGTTTAGTTGCTGATTTAGTATATTAGAACATTTATGGTCTAGGGAAGTTGTAGCTTTTGAATGGCACATCAAGAGAATGGAAAAGTTTTAGAGGGCAAGGCAGATGTTGAGCCTGGGCTGGGCTGCCTTGTGATGGCTCAATGAGTGACACATCCTGGATCTGCATAGATTTTTGTTAAATTTAAACATCACTGACTAACTCAGTATCCATCTGTCTTCGTTGGATTAATATCCAGATCATCACAAAAAGTTTTGGCTCTTGTGCAGCACTGACAGTAGCACTCCTTGGGGAGCCAATCTTTGGGTGGTGTGTGAAGCCACCATCCTGCCCAGGATTGTCCCCATGGCAGAAAATTGGAGGGCAGTCTGCTCCTGCCATTTTTGCAGGGAAACACAGCCAAGCTTGGCTTGGGGAGATGCTGCTGTGGGTGTGGTGTTTGCTGAATTCCCTTACACAGTCACTGTTCTGGTTCACTGTCCAGGGCCAGGTTGGATGAGGCTCAGAGCATCCTGATCTAGTGGAAGGTGTCCCTGCCCGTGGCAGGGGGTGGAACAAGATGAGCTTTAAGGTCCCTTCTAACCCAAAGCATTCAGTGATTCTATGATTCACAGATTAAACCAGTTTATGTGGGGATTAATGGGGTATAAAGGGACTTATTCAATATAAGGAAGCAAATTTTAAATAGTTTCATACTACATACATCAGTGATAAATAACACTAGTCCTGCCCAAGGACCAAGTGTGTCCAGTGTGGATGTTCCTTGTCATTCTGCTCCCCACACACACACAGTCAGCTGTAAAAGGCATATTCCCAGTCCAAACAGCTCCCCCTGTGCAGATCTCTAAAGGCAAACAAAGAACCTGTTGTACACAAAGCATTTGAGAAACAGGTTTGTGTTACTATCACAAGTCCATGTGACAGTCAGTGTCTTCCTTAATTTTACCCTGGTTTTGTGTCAGGTGTTTGCACTTTCCAAGCCCTTGGAGAGAGAAGAATTAGTAAATAAGTGTATATACATGTGGGAAGCATCCAGGGGATTTTATTGCTAAACTAGAATTAGATGGTAATAAAGAGGATAAGCTGTGTAAAATTTCTGCCCTTTAGAGATGTAGCTGAGACAATCTCATTCAAGTTTTTTTCTGTAAGAAGAAGTGGTGCTCCCAGGACCACTGGGATATCCCATATACCATCAAATATCCCATATCTGATTCCATCTTTCCCATGTACAGAAGCAAAGCCTATCTCTCTACATCATTCATAGGTAAGAATCAGATTGTTGTTTCATAAATTTAAGTAAACATTTCTTTCCTCCAGGAAATTCCACCAGGATATTTGAATCCAATCATATTTTTTAGTGCTCAATGAGTGATCCTGGGGAAGCCAGGAGGCATAAACATGTTTGTATTCAGCTCAGTTCATGTGATGAAGAACAAAGGAAGAGGTAGAGTGTCTTGACATTTTTTCTCCTGCTGCTCATTTCCTGCCAATGCTTTATTTTTACTTTAAACCTTGCTTAAATTTTGGCTTTCTTTTCTTTCCTCTTTTAAAAAGTTCTGTCTCTTCTTGATATCTAGCATCCAATTATTCACTGTGCAGGTTTTAGTGTCAAAAAGCAGTAGTTCCAGCAGGTGATGAAACATTTGTATACTTCCAAAACTCCATTGTGTAATTGTCATTCCAGTGGGAAAAAAAGCAATTTAAGGTTTTCCTTCTTGAGTGGGAGCAATGCCTGAGAATATTCAAGCCACTGATCATTTCTGTGTGTGCCCTGTGGGCTCTTCCCACTTATCCCACTCAACTTTGTTGATTCCTTTCACAATCTGGATATTTAAGGGCAGAGAGAGGTGTCAGCAAATAGAGGCTCCAGAGCACAGATGTCTCTCTGGGATTTTTGGCTGTTATTATTGTGATCTTTGTGATTTCTGCAAGGTTTTTAGAGGGATATGAGTCTTTCCTGACAGCAGCAGGTTTCTGTAATGCAAATTTGACTGAGGGTATTGCCCACAGTTGAGCTGTAGTGTAACAACCAGCCAGTCCGAGATTCGGGACACTTTCCAGTTGCTCTGTGCTGCTGGGGATGGTTGTGCAAGAAGTCACAGGGCTCAGTGGGCAGCCACAGCTCCTTTCCACCACGTTTTGCTGAATAAAACACATTTCACAAGCACAGGACCCTCCTTCCTTTGGGGTCTCTAAGTGGTTGGAATCCTGCTGTGCATTTCCACATCTGTGAAGTGCTGGGCATTCTCAGTGCCCTCTGGAGACATGGTGATTGGGGAAACAACGTGCTTCAGGCGCAAGAGCATGGAGAAAAGCAATATCAGAAGGATAGCCAGAAGTGTCAGGAACAATCCCACATACACATAGAGGCCAGAATATTTATCTGCTGCTGTGTCTACTTCGGTAGCCAGAGTGGGAAGGTGGACACGGCCAGTCCGGTTTCCGTGGAATTTTAAATAGGTCTCAGTCATTGCTCTCTGGGGCCTGGGGATTAGTCAGCTTTGGTCCATTTTCCCTACATACCTTTGGTTTCTTGTCTTCCCTCACCAGAGTGGCAAAGGATGTCAGGAGAGGTCACTTAGGACAGAGGTCACAATGGTTTCAGCAAGAGGTGCTCTGTCCTCTTGGTGTCGAGGCTGCTGGGTCACACTGCACGGGACAGAATTTGCAAATCATTTTGCAGGTTGCTGTTACAATGACAACAAGTGTTAGACTTGTGTTCTACACTTCCCCCTGGCTTTTATTTTGTGCTAAAAATATTTTGGTCAGCTTCTTTGGTAGGTGAAAAGCTTTGGTCCTTCTCTCAAACTGAGCTGCGAAGGTTTGCACGGCTTTGGAGTTGTTCTCCAAACAAATTGTGCAATGAGCTTTCTGCCACCTTCTCCCAGAGCAGGTGGGTTATCCTTGTATGAGCTGGAGAGGGTTGTTTTCTGCTTTGCCAGATTGCTGAGGGATGTCTCCTAATCCTGGGCTAAGGATCCTTGCTTAAATAGAATGGAGTTTTGAGTTCCTCATTACAAACAGTCAAAAAGTCAGCTTTCTAAAATGAAAAAAAATGAGAGAGAAATGAAGCCAGGTACCAAAATAGCTTAGCCTTTATGTGGTATCTTTAGAACAAATAGATAAGAAACCCCTTATCATGCTCCAAGATAAGAATCTTGGTTTTAGCTGAAACAAAAATGATAGCACTGAAACAAACTGATGCAGTAATTTAAAATGTTCACTACCTATACACCTACATGAGATGTAAGTAGAGTAATATTAACATGGTATTATACTATGCTAATCAGATTAAAATGAAACATTAGGTCAAAATGATAAAAGTTCTGACATTTAAATTTTCACCTTGAAGACATATTGCAAAACATTTTGACTTTCATGGGCCTTCTGTTTGTATGATATAGGTGATTTATTGACAGTGTTTGGTTATGTTCTCCTTATGCACCAATGGGAACAACACCTTGCTGTTCTTCAGAGAGAGGTGGTTGAAATCTGCAGTCATCAAGGAGCTGATATGCACAGGCTTTTGTTACAAGCAAGACAGACCTGCTTTGGCTCATGTGATGGGGAAACATCTGATGAGCTGAGATTTTGGAGAAGGGGCATGGGGGCTTGTCTGCACTTTAACTTGCAGCTCCCACAATTCCTTCTTCAGTACCAAAGCATTTGAGATAACAGTGATCCAGTTTAGGGAATTTTGGACCAGATCCTCCTTAGTAATAAGCTAGGCCAAACTGCTGATTGAAAAAATAGCTTGGGGATTTGACTTTTGCAGCCCCTGCATGGGTAGTGGATTGTGAGCTCTGTGTGTGTAGGAGGGTGTGGGCAAGCACAGTAGGAAAAAGCTGCTTAGTTTTTTTCCAGGACCTGACCCAACCCCTCTGGAGCCAGTTATTCTGGCTGCAGGTTTGGTGCTGATGCAGAGGCATGGGGCACAAAATGAAGGTTGTGGGGCAGCCAGGCACTTTTGCTCTCAATTACAGTGAGTGTGATTTTCACACTTTGAATCTCTAAGTGGAAATTCTTCCCCCATGAAGAATATTCTCATGCAATACATGAGAATGTAGCAGGTGGGAAATAGAGGGTGTGAAGGTAAATGGCTGACAAACCTCTGTCCTTACAATCTGATTTCTCTATTGATAACAAAATGCAATCAGTCTGGAATCTGACACTTGTGTGAGTTAAAGAGCCTTTGCCCATCTGCTCTGTTACTGAAAGCAAAAGCCAGAGTTAGTTTCTCTCCTTAAGGAGCAGAGATTCTAATGGCTTCACATACTTCATAAAATGAGGCTGCAGAATGCTAAGGACATTAGTCTGAAATTCAGTAATTTACTGCAAACCAAGAGGTTGAATTAGCAAAGCTCAGCTGGGCATTTATTGATGAAAGGAGCAGATTAATAGAAGTATTAGCAATGGGGAGTTGGCACAATTTGGGTTTTTTTTTAATTGCACCTATAGATTTGTCAAGATCAATCAACTATTCAGACTGTTGAAAACTGTAAAATTAACTACATCTTTTCCAGAAATGAACCAGAAATAATTCAGTAGCTCCAGAGAACCCCAAAGATTTTTGGTTTTCAATCTACCAATTACCCCATTGGCACATTTCTTTGGATATCAGTAGATTTAGTTTTGCACAACCCCTTTTAAGGAACAGAGGCTTGAAGACTGTAGAGACCAAAGTGATGTAAAAAGAAGTGGTACACAGTAATTCTGATAAACTGTGCATGAAGCAGGTCAGCACTATAACTGTATGACAGATTATGGGAGGCAGAATCTCACTGGTTACTGTGAGAAGCCCTAAAGTCCATGGTCAGGGGAACTAAATAGAAGTTTGTTATAGAGCAGAGCACCATAGCAAGAGCCCACATTCCCTGTGATCTCAGTTGTTCATCAAGATTTAATCATTCTCTGGCTGGACAATACTCCAGTTCTGAGAGGGGCCAGGCACCATTAGTGATCACTGGTGCTCACAGATTGATTCCAAGCAGACACTTATTTTTATGAGTTTGTGGTTATTTTTAATTAGGGATTAAAAAAAAACCCCAAACACAACATATTTCATTTAATAAAAATCTGCAATGAAAATAGAAGCCTCATACACAAGAACAGAACGGTTTCTTCTTGAATGTGTCACTGAGACAGGAATTTCATCAGCCAAAACTGGTGCTGAAATTACCATCCCCTCACTGCAGCCATCAGGGTGTGGGTAGCTTCAGGTTTGTGGAGTTTTTATGAAGCCTGCATGGCTGTGCTCTGCACCCTTGTAGGTCACAGGGGAGCAGAGAGAAAGAGTGATTTTCCCCAAAACAATGCAGACAGGCTGTACAAATTGATCCTGCAACTGCAGTAAATGTCCTGTCTTGTCCACTCACTTCCTTCTGCTCCCATATTGGGTGTAAGTGCCACTTGCCACCATGGCATCTCTGAAAATGCAGGCAACTTTCTTGAGTTCCCTTTTGCTTTTCCACACAATACTCTGACTCTTACAGACAGGTAAGTGGGACAAAATAGACCAATAGCTTGTGTAGCTTCCCCTTTCCCTTAATTTAAAGTGAGCTGAACTGGCTGGCAAGTACAGAACAGTTTGGTTTTGAACACTCAGTACCAGGTGCATTCTGTCTAGGTCACCGTTACAGAAAAATATCAGCATTGAAGAAATGCAAACATAACATCAAAAGTACCAATTCCATCCATGGCTTGCATTTTTTCCAGGGAGGATCTGAAGGAGAGAAAAGTGGTGGTGGGGTAGAGTAGTATCTGTTCTTTTAGTGGTGGGCAGTAGTTTTTGTTCTCATGCTGAAGTGAAGGCTGTGAGTCTCAGCTGTGGTAGTGCACAGGGAGAGAAGGGAATATAAAGCATAGTTACCTTTCAGAGCAGGCAGTGGTGTTGGACAAGGCACGAGAGTCCCTGATTCAGACCAGGAGCTTGCTGGTGATTTATCTGGGAACATCCCACATCCCAGCTAGTGGGAGTTGTGCAGCAAAGATTAGCTGGAGTCAGGACAGTGCCCTTCCTTCTCTGCTCTTGAATTCACAGCGGTGGCTCTCACTCCCTATCCTGCATCACCGCCGATGTCCTTCCTTTGCCGGCAATACGAGAAAGGGCAAGGAACCTTCGCTGCAGGAGCTTTGCTGCCTGGATGGAAGCAGTCGGTCCCCTCCCTCAGCGGCGTTCGGCAGAGTGGAGACGATGAATAAAGCTCCGAGGCTGCAGCAGGCGAGGAGGGAAGGGAGAGGGAGGCTGTGAGCTCAGCTCGCTGCAAAGTTTGTGCGAGGTTCGTCTTAACTCTTTCGTGCTTGCAAGTGGTAAACGAGACTGCTAATTGAGGAGTAAGGCATGAGCCCAGAGGATAGGTTATCAGTTCGCTCATTTTCTGGAAGGTGCAAAGGCTTTTTTTGTTTTGTGCCTCTTGGGAAGGTTTGCCTGGTGAGGGCTCCCCACTGGGTTCCTGTCCGGGGTGTGGACAAGTGTCACTTTTCAGCTGAGACCCTCAGGATAGTCCCCAAACATTGCTCTTTGGCATTGGAACTCCTGAGGTATTCTTGTCCCTGTGCTTGCTGTTTGGTGGGTTTGGTGGTTTATTTTTAATTCACAGGTTCTCTCTCCCCTCAGTAGTTTGAAACTTTGTGTGAATAACTCAACTTTGTGGTGTTGTGGGCAGAAATTATTTTTGCTAATCTATGAATGTGTGAAGCACAAATCTACCTACAAGGTACCACAGAAATGAGGCAGATGAGGTTTGGGTTCTCATAGTTGGGTGAGAACCCAAACCACACTTGTCCCTCCAATTGCTGCACCTTTTGACCTGTGTTTCTTCACTTCCTGCAGCTGACAAAGTGAGGATTTTTTGTGATCCTGTTCCTGTTATGGCACAAATTAAGATAAACTGTATCAACGAATCAACACAATTTTAGTTGTGTGAGTGTTTCAGAAAGGAGATGGGGAACAAGATTTCCTTTGCTTTCTGCAGGATGGTTCATTCTGCTGGGGACAGATGTTAGTTTGGGGTGGATTGCAGCAGCCCCAAGGTGTCACCACCAGGGGAGGTGACCAGCACAGGGATGGAGTAGCTGCAGTTACAGTCTGAGAGCTCTGTCCAGTTGTGAGCAGCTGTATTTCATGTGCCCATGTCCCTGTGCCCAAGGAGGTGGATTGGCTGAAGGCACCTCACCTGTGACCCACAGGCCCACACTGGACAGTTGGCTTGTGGCAGTTCAAGGTTGTCTTTCATGGCCTGTTTTTGGGGCACTTGGAAACAAGCTTCCCCTCTGAAAAGTGGGTCCCATGGGGGTTTCAGAAAGATGAGTTAATTCTCTCTCTGCAGCTTTCTCAGTGACAAAATAGAGACATTTAATCTCAAACCTGTCTCAGAATAGCTTTCCCTCTCTGGTTCCTCATGACCACAGCCTGAGCACAGGGGCCAAAGGGTAATGAAACCTGGAGCTGCACAGCTCTTTCATCCTCTTGGGATGGAGGGCTGCAGGATAAATGCATCTCTCTAAGGTCTCATCATTCTCTGGAGTTCACAAACACAGTGTATTATTACAATGTGGCACTATTTAGATAAATAAAACATAGATAGCCCCTGCAAAAAAACCAATTCCTTCATGCTTCTCTGATGGGATGAACTCTCTGAGAACCAAGACTTAGGAGGCAGATTTGATTGCTGATTTTATTTCACATTTCTTTTGTTGTAATACCCACCCCAGTAGTATCATGTGAAGTGTCATATTTTCCCAATATTTGAGTTTATGCCTCCATTCCCTGCTAGGCACACAGGAATGAAAGTACAATAATAAAGCAGTGCATTTCTCCCCCTGCAATTGGTACAATTACTGCTTTACCAACAAATTACCTGACAGCACCTCAAAACCCTCATATTTAAAAAGAAACAAGTGAGAGCTCTATTTGACCAGTAATTATGTTGCTGGTTGAATTATGAGAACCAGAAGACACATGTTGAAGATGAGAATGTTGAAAATGAGATGCTGTTGAAATCCAGCATCTCTGCTTTCTATCTAATGCTGATGAGCAGTGCTGAAGTGAAAGGCTCTCTCTCCCTGTCCATGCAATTCAGCTTCTTTGCTCAGCTTTTTTCACCCTTTGTTGATTTTGCAGTAAATTATCTCTCCCTTTTGTAGGACCAAGCTGCTGCTTGCTGGATGGATACACTTAGATTTCTTGTTTCCTTTGTAGCAGGATATAATAAAGACAGATGAATTTTAAATACTGCCACAATTTATACCAGCTGAGGCTGATGAATACTTGACTGAATGATTGCTGAATTCCTGAATTGTTGAGTAATATGTAATTTTTGGGACAATCAATGACAAATTTGTGCTACATAAAATGAAAGTGTACAAATTCCCTTGGAGATACTCAGAGATATGAACCCAGTGAATATAATTTTTTTAACCAGCCATTAAGAAGTAGGGGGTGACAGCCCAGGGAGCTTGTTGGGTTCTTTCTGAGGATGATCCCCCACCGGTCTTAGAGTGAAATTTGGATTTAATAAAAAACAAACAAGATCTCTGAATGATTGATTGTGAGTATAATCTGTGTGTTTCTACAGGGATTCTTCTGTTATCCAAATTCATGAATCCTGTGAACATAGTAAATGCATACTTTGGGTCTTAGAAATTGCTTAGAGAGGCACAAGGTCCAAGTCCCGAGGTGCCCAGCTAATCTTATACATGTTACACAGGAAAACCTGCCTTTTACCTTTTACCTTTTACCTTTCCCATGCTCCCCACCCCTGTCCCAGCCACCCCAGAGCTGCTCAGAGGCCCCTTGCTGCCTGAGGAGAGTGAGGTAACTGCACCTGCCTGAGGGGGTTGACTGGGGGAGTTGTGCTTCCAAAGACCAGGATGATTCCTGGTCTCCACCTAGAACTGTGCAAGTGCTAGGAACAAGATAGGGAGTCACTGTGGAAGAGCTGCTGAAACAAGGGCAGCCCTTAGTGCTGTTTGTCTTGGGCTGTAAATATATTTTTGTTTTAACATTTTGTCTTTATAGCCACAGCACTGAGTGGCAGGTGATCTGTACCACAGACAGGTTTGTGAAACACATAAAAAAGTTGTATTTCAGTAGAGTTTGAATCAGGAATCTCTAATGAATGGACTTTGAAATACTTATTGCTCATTCAGATTTGTGTGAAATAGGTCCAGCTGCCACCAACTTTAAGGGAGAAATACCACAGTCCAGGGGATGGCAAACAAAAACTACTTGGAGCTTGTTCCTTGCTCAGCCACTGAGAGCCCCAACCAAATGTACTGAATTCTCTCTGTCTCACTTCTTTCTCATGAAAAGGGAAAAATTTTTAGTACCTATTAAACAATCTGTCAATGCAAAGTGCTACCAAATGCATGTGGTCATGTGCTCCCTGCTCCAGCAGCATCCAGTGCCTTTCCCTCTGTGCATTCCCACAAAATCTTGTTTTGTCCAGCTCAGTGTGTCTGAAAATGCTCCTGTGTTTGGACTAAAAGAGTTTTGTTGCTTTGAAAAGCTCTTGACTATTTTGACAATTTGGCTTTGTTTTGAACGTCCTTCATCAAAAACATGCTTCAGTTTATTTATAGAAACTTAGTCTCCCACAGATAACTGAAAAAAAATCAGCCCAGTCTGATGTTACTGCTAATTTTTAGGAACATTTCTAATTTGATTTGCTGCTGTCAGTGAAGGGCTGCATTGTTCTGCATAGAATTCTGTCTGAAACAATCCTAAGCTTCATTTTCATGAGTGAGCTTGTGGAGAAGCCTTTGCATGTTCCCAAATGGCATTAACACAACTGGACTTGCAGGGTGAGTCAGTGAGAGTTGGCTCAGGCAGGGCCAGCTGGCAGGGAGCATGGTACTATGGATACCCCTTGGAGCAAGGGATACCTAAACAGCAGATTCCACCAGGATCCAAATGGCAATTGTGGTTCAGTCACACTCACCAAGGTCCCATGCAGGTCCTTGTGGACCTTGGCAAAAATTGGTTGAAC
This sequence comes from Pachyramphus minor, assembly GCA_013397135.1. NCBI lineage: Eukaryota > Metazoa > Chordata > Aves > Passeriformes > Tyrannidae > Pachyramphus > Pachyramphus minor. Next base: position 608,671 of record VYXB01004391.1, read on the forward strand.
AGTGAGGCAGGGATTGAACTTAAAACCCAGGATTTTAAACACAGGATTGTGTTCTCCAGCCCATGGTGTAGAGTATTATTTTTTCTCATGAAGTAAGGCAGTTCTTGCAGCAGTGCCTATTTTAGGGAGTTTAGCACAAATTACTGACTGAAGAGTTTCAGGTAATTCTGGAGATGATTTCAGATGTGCTGATCCTCTGGTTTTGGCTGGCCAGTTGCTAAGATACCACCTGAGAGATGCTCTCATGACAGTGAGCCACTATGGTTTAGTCACTGAAAATGAGCTCTTGTTTATAACCCTCCCAATCCAGCTTGTCTCACAGCCCACCTGCCATGATGTGAGTGCTGACAGTGCACAATAAATCCCAACAACTGGGCATTATGGGAGCAACAGGAAAGCAGACTGGCATCCAGGGGATGAGGTGGTTTCTCTGCATCATGGACAAATAATCCATGGGAACAGAGCAGCATTTGTTGGGAATTAGGTCACCCATGGAACTTTCTCCTTCCTATCTGCAGGCAGGACTGGTGTCCCAGTGGACACTTGGCACAGACCTCAGTAACAAAACCAACACCTGAGGAGTGTCAATGTATGAAATGTGTGTTTTCTGTGCTTTGGTGCTGTCTGCTTTCTTTTGGAACTCTGGACATTCTTTATGAGGCCAAACATCTCCTTGTTGATTTTTCATCCCCCCTCATTTCCCCCTGCCTGGTTCCATGCTCTGGCTGTGGACAGCACTGCCTTTGGTGTTACTTTGTGTTGGTCCACGGGTAGGTGTGTGATGCCACCACAGAGCCCCTCTCAGCCCACCCAGAGCTGGGCCTGGCTCTGTGCAAAGAGCCCTGGATCCTGTGGGCTGCTCACAGATTTCTGCCTGCAGGAACAGCCTGTAGGGTGAGGCTTAGATGTGATTCCTGAAAGGTGCTTCTCACAGCACAGATGTGAGGAAGGTCTCAGATACAGTCACACATGTTAAACATGTCTTTCCTTCTGTTACAGTCAGAGGTACCACCTGAGCTTGCTGGGCACTCGTGACTACAATGTTGATCAGCAAGTCCTGAGCAGAACTGTCCTGAAGCTGGAGTTCACTGTCCTGAAGCTGGAGTTCACTGTTCTGCAGGATGGCATTTTTGGTCTGAGCTCAGCATTTATAGACTCAGGTATTGACTAACTCACTACCAGCAGGGACCCATCAGGCATAACTTCCACAATCTTTAAAATACAAACAGGTGTTCCTTGGATTTTAAACAAATCCTCCCCACCAGACCATGAAGCTGAACAGTGGGTAGAGCACAGGGAATGTGAGCTGCAAAACACTTAAACCCTTCTTTGAAGCTTCTGATGCCACATTATTTGCATGATCCACAGTTAACATATGGGCTTGTGCCTGTATCGAGGGGGATCAGTTCTTCAGCTGATATCAAGAAATAACAATTATGACAGTTTATACCAAAGGAAAAAAAAAAAGTGATGATCACATTACACCAATTTTTCTTTATTTGGATTGTTTGTTTTAATTCCATTCTTAGAGAAGAAAATATCTTTTCTCGTTCTTGTTTACAAAATATGCAGCTGAGAGAGCTCTGCTCACCCCCACACTGTAACATTTCAGATATCAGCAATGTGCAGGATTGGATGAGCTCTTTCTACACCTGTTTGGAGGAAACATGGTTGAAATCTTCACAGCAGAACACTGAAAAACAGTACTAGATGCAATTTCAAGGATTGAAACCCTCTGTTTGGATGTATCTGTTCTATCCAGGAGAGTACAGCACAGGAATCCTGAGCTGCTGCCAGTTGTAGTTAAAGACTTATCATAGTTTAAGCTAAAAAAAAAATCTTACAAGTACTATAAAATCCCATGTTGCAGTACTAGAATGGCACTGAATTAAATCCTACAAGGATTCAGATTATGCTGCACCTGTGTGCATCAGAGCTCCTGAAACCTTCCTCACTGTGCCCTTGCTCAAGTGAGGAGTCTGAAGGAGTGTGTCGAGCCAGTTCAGTCCCCTTGCCTGTGGGTGGCTTCTGTGGTTACTTGTGCAACACAGGAAAATTCATCTTATGGTAAAGATGTGCCTGATGGCCTCTGTCTGTATGGGAATTGGGGGCAGAGGGACATAATGCTTCCTGGGATGCATGGCAGCGTGGCAGATGTGTTTGGGAATAATGTATCATTTGATTTGACCTGTGGGTGGGCATGAGAACCCACTGGTGCTTATCACTGAAACAATCCAGAACATCAGAGCAGGAAAAATAGCTACACTTTGTTCCTTTGCATCATAAAACAGCCATCCAGGTATTTCTCTTTAATCCACTTCCCAGGAGTGAGTGACCCTTCTCAACAGCAGGGATCCCTCTCTTGCCATGACTTCCTAAGCACTGCTTTGGTTTCTGCCCCAAAGCATTTGTGCTTTAATATCTGCCATTTACTGACACAAATCCCACGCTTTGCCCTGGCCCTGTGCAATAGTGTCCCAATTCATTCTCCTGGAGTGAAGGAGCAGGAAGAGAGTTATGGCACGTAAACCAATTTTGAAATCCTTTGTGATTCCTGGGATGTAAAAAATGCTACACTCTTGTCACTTGTGTCAGATACAGTAATAGGAAACAATATAATCAGTGAATTCTGAGTAGATGATTCTTGAGCTTCTGTTCCAAACTTAATCCCCAGTTGGTGCTTCGAGAGTGCTGTAGAGGAGAGAGGACAGTATGAAAACAGTGAAGAACACCTGCATAGTGAATGAGTTCCAGTTCCATTTCACCAGAGGCTTCTTTATACAACAGCTTTTAGCATGTGCTGTTTTCATCCAGGAGCAGAAGACAGGATGTCAGCCCAGGCAGAAAGAACCTCAGTGTGAGCTGTGGCAATGGTTGCTGTACATTTATGGTGCAGCCAGGGGTGTTTCCATTTGATGCCTTTGTTTGTCTGACAGCAGTCACAAGGTCCCTCTTCCCCAGCCTCTGGGGTCAGTAACAGAACAAGCTCACTGGCCAGTTCCACTTAATTATTGTTCTTTTTTATTGAATTAAAGAATAAATGTCACTGTGTGACTGTGCTTAACTAATGTGTGTGGTTATTAATAGCCAGTTTTGGTCCCCCTTCCAGCCTATGTGCCACAAAATACATTTGCCTTTGGTCTCGGGAATCAAATAGTCTGGGAAGCCACTGTTCTGTGAAGAGACTGGACAAAAAGCTTATTGAACAACCCTTCCTTTTGAACAGAACACTGATCTCTCTTTTTATTTTTAGGCTGTTAATGACAGAAGTTGCTTTATTGCTTTACTTTTCACAGATGAAGACATGTTCTCAATTTGGACAAAGACCTCCACAGCCATAAGATGCTCAGAGCACTTATATTTTATTTAAGACATTTTAAATGTCTTTTGGTTCATTATAACCTTGAATTTGCATCTGGAGAAAGAGCCACACAGTCTGAGAGAAATTCTTTTAATTTAGTGAGAAAGATAAGAAAAATAATTTTTGCAAAAGGTTTTACATGAATAAAATACAACCAAGAAAAGCATTCACTAAAAAAACAAGCACTAAGACCCATTCCACAAAAAGCACCCCCTACAAACAATCAATATACCAGCTTTAGTAAAACAGCCGTGCTGGCCTCAGTGCCACCCTGTGCTCTGTGGGCACAGCTGAGCTGGTTCTGACCCATATCAGTAACTCAGTGAAATGCAGATCCAGTATCACAGGGCCCTAAGTGGGCTGTGAGGCATATGAAGATATGGAAAAAGGAAAACCAATAGCCCTTTATTAAAGGATGTATGTGTATTGGCAGAACAACAAAAGAACACAAAAGCAACCAAACAAATAATCCTGTACGCAAAAACCCCCTCAAAACAAAGGAAACAGTCCCGCGCTCCTCGGTGTGTGGCGCAGTTCCTCCCTCGGCCCGCGGGGCGCGGTTGGAGCCGGCGGTGTCTGTGAGGGCCCCGGCGCGCGGGAGGAGCCGAAAATGGA
>VYXB01004395.1:0-11682 GCA_013397135.1 Pachyramphus minor
TGCAATAAAGTATATCACAGCTGAAGTTATATGAGGACGTGTTGAGTGACTGTACTTTAATGATTACTTCTCATCTGTCCATAAGCATGAATAAATATGGTAGTCATGGCTGTTGATGAAAGTCTTGTTTCAAGAGGTTAAATGTAATAAAGCATTATATAAAAATGATTGATAAAATGTATGTATCTGGATAGCCCTGGAAGTTTTAAATGCTGCTTATAGTTAGATAGCAGTTCCTTAGCTTGTGTCTAATTTTATAAAAGAGATAAAAGAAAGATATGAGTATGTAATATGAGTTTGAATCACGATCCTTCAAAACAGTCTCCAAAGATTGGACTGCATTTTTAAAAACTTAGGTATAAGTTACTATTGACTTTTCTAATTAAGATACAATGTGAAGTATCATTCATTCCTTGAATAAAATAAAATAAAATAAAATAAAATAAAATACATGCTCCAAAGATTTTACTCACATAGATTTTAAGTCAGTGAACAGAATTTGCATAAATACTATTCATATTTTCCAAGGAAAAATAGCTTTGAGCCAAGGCAAAATTTGTAAATAATTATTTGGAAACTATTTTTAAAATTATTCACTTAACAACATACAGAGTAACAACTGGAAAAAAAAAGAGGAGACAGTAGTCCTAGAAATTTTGGGAGCCTGTATGATTTTAAAAATGGCACTTGTGCTGTGTCAGCATTGATTTCTTTATTTATTTTCAGAGATCAATAAAATTTTTAAATTAGTAAACAAGCGACCACATGCCTCAGATGTCTCATCTGAGTAAAGGGTGTAATGATACATTTGTCCTTTGTGATGTATTTTAGGATTCTTCAGAAAATGTGTTACATGAAGAAAAGACATTCTTATAGCATATATATTTGTGGGAGGAATAGGGAATGGATGCCCACATTGCTATAGAACTTAAAGGAGAGGAATAATTTAGAAGGAAAAAATCTAGGAAAAATAGATTAAGAATTCTGGGGAAAAAGTCACTGGATATGATGGATGAAGGTTTAGCTATTTTTCATAGTGACAGATAAGTAATGAGGTTGAACTGCTGTGATACTGTCTGGAAGTAGAATAAATTACATTCTTAATAGGCTCAAATTGATTAACAGTTCTGTTGCCGTTGTATTTAGGTGCTGAAAAATTCTCCAGAGCAGTTAATTAGGGGTGAGATAAGAAAGGGTTTATTTTCCAAGGCTCAGATGTTACAGGATGAGCACCGTCCGTGCCTGAGAGGTTACATTTTATAATACCATCCATCCAATCGCAGATGTGTCCACCCTGTGGCCTTTACTCTGGTCCACCCCGGGTCCGCCCCCTTAAAATGAGTCTGGGGTGTATTTTGGGACCCCCCATTCATCCCATCTTCACCATCATCAGAGCACAAAGGGTACATAGTTACCTAATTCTTGACCGTATTCTGTGGTTTAGGCCTTGATATGCTGTTCTGTCAACCATCTAGGCCTTACCTTGACAAAAGACTAAACATTTCTATTAGATTTGGGGCTATGAGTGATATAGGGAGGATAGAATGGGGTAAGAGGGTTAAGGAATGTATAAACAAGGGTGCTAGAGAAAGGGAAAGGAACAAGGGACAGAAGGGGGGGGAGGTTGCTGCTTTTAAAATCTACTTCCACTACTTATAAAACTTACAAGTCTTACAAATATTAGAAAAATAAAAAAAAAACATTAGGGGCTTAAGGCATCAGTTCAGACCATCTGCTGAAACTGAAATAATAAAACTAGTACTTTTATTATGACCTTCATCTAAAGCATCTATTTACAAAGGTGGTGGATAAATGGTGCAATATGATCCAAAGCACCCACTTGCCATTTGAAATGGGAAGGCACATAGTAATGCTTCAAGCCTCTGTGTTTGGTTTGGGGGTCCTCTTGCCCTGATTTTAATGAGCTGGTGTCCAGGCTGGGGGAGAAAAACAGTCTTTCCATAATACCTGTAATTTCTTACTTCTGTTGTGAAAGGCAATGAGGAGTCATGTACCACTTGAGAGGGGATATCCACAGTCTTCTGCAGTGGTAGAACAAAAAGGTAATATTTGTATGTATTTCATCTTCTGGGCAAGGAATTGCAAGCTCAAAGTACAAATAAACTTATATGAAATAAGATTTTGCATGACAGCAGTAGTAACTGGTCAAAAATGAATTTAAGAACCTAGGCTAATTTAGAGATTCATGGATTATATTCCATCCCATTCCTGCATAGTTGCTGCACCTAGAGAAAGGACATGGTGGTTTCAATAGCTAACAGGATAGTATCAAATAAAAAATGCTTCTGCACCAGTGTGACTTGAGTGCAGTTCCCTTTGGAATATTCCATTGTAAATTCACCAGCCCTTACATAATAAACTGGTGGAAGAATTAAATATCAGTTTCGCACACACATTAGTCTCTGTGCAAAACACAAGTGTCTTTGTAGATTTTTTTTCCTTTTCAGTGGAAACCTCTGGGTGGAAGTGGGCCTTGTTTACTGCATTTCAGGTGAGAAATGTGTAGTTTCACATGTGAGGACCACCTGAGAGACTTCACGCACACACCAATATGATGATAAGGAAGCTCCAACTTTATTATTTAATACTTGATTGGTTACAAAACTGTTCACACGCCTAACACTATATTCTTATTGGATAGATAGTATATCTTTATTTTAAAATTCTCTTCCTTCACACCTAACTACAACATCTTGTTTATCGAATTCCTGTTATGTTAATGACCTTCAGCTACAAAACTTTCTCAAAACCATCTTGCAGCTGCCTCTTGTTATGTGAACTTCAATTCCAAAACTTTCCCTAAACTGTCAGCAGCTAGTTCACAGACATTTCTTACCCAAAAGGTTCCCTACAGAAATGTACTCACAGTCCTCTGTAGAAACTGCAGTTATGAAATATCCCACAGAATTATTCATATATTTCAGGGTAGTTCAGTAAGCTGAAGTAATTTTGGGAGAGTGCTTTTCCCTTTTCAGAATCATTTCTAAATGCTGTCTAGCAGTTTACAGTCCCAGCCAGGAAACATATATATGGGACAAAGCAGTAAGTGCTTCTTGTAGTTTATAAGGTGCTACAAAGTCTAATAAAAATGGAATAGAAATGTTAGATATTCATTATACTCTTACAACCCTCTTGAGAGATCATAAAAAGCACCATTCAATAGTATATCGAGTATATGCATGCAGTCTGTTGTTTCAACAATGTCAAAAACTGTGTAGCTACTGTGATTCATCCACAGTAGTAATTTAATATTATAAATCTTTACACGAAAAAGAATATAAGCCCACATATTCTCATTTTAGGGCCTTGTAGGATTAAAAAAACCAACAAAAACAAGCCAAAGCAAGAAAGCAAATAAAAGTTAAGATGGGAAATATCACCATATGTGTTTATAAAATACTGCCTCTCCTGGCCTTAGCCTTTAGTTTTCACTTGCAGGCAGTACTGCTTCCTTCTGAATGCTACATATTCTATATGATCAATAATAAAATGGTGTGCTCTCTAAAAACATGACAGTATACATGCCAGGAGTCCAGGCACTCCCTTTAGCGTGACAGCAAAAGACATGAAATATGGGCATAATGGACTGGCTAATCCCCCTGAATATTCCAAAAAGAAGAAACAAAGGGAAAATAAAACCCCAAAGAAATTAAACTAAAGTCTCTGTCAGAAGTCCCAGGAGATAAAGTCTTATCCTAAAAACTGTAAACCTAAACTAAACCTGTAAACTGAAACTAAACTAAAACTGTAAACTAAACCACTGTATCACAGTACATGAATCACAGCACTTAAGTCTGAAGAGTCACATTCCATGTTGACATTGACCTTCAGTAGTCCCATTAAATGTAATGGGTTTGAACAAGATGTAAATCACTGTAAAATATGAACCCTGATCTAACTTCTTTCTCCTAGATGAATTACTTCAAAGTCACTGTTTCTTATTTCCTCTCCCTGTCAATTCCTAGTGAAACAGAATTTTTGAAATCTGTTTTAACTATCAATACTCTTGAAAGAAAAGCTGCTATTTGCTCTCTATGCATTTTCAAATTTGACTTTAAAACACAGAAAGAAGTTTCTTGTTTGAGACTTTTGGTCAGCTGTGTGTTTATTGGACAACGTATTCATGGCTGGACATATTTTAGCAGTGAACTAAATAGGAAAGTACAATATATGTGTGTATATTTTGGAGTACATTGGAAAATAATGTATGCATTGTGGTGAAGAACTAGTGGTCCATTGCATTATTTCCATGGTAATTAGAATGCAAATGACTCTTCTGATGGCAAAATTGAATTATGCTTGTGAATATTCAGTAGGGACCATTGTACCTATTGTAAGAGGATGGCTTGAATGACCTGAAAGGTATTTCCAAATGTAATATTTATGGCTTGGTGAGTGGTGTATTTCAAGCCACTAGCAAGAAAGGATAACACCAATAGTTACAACAATCTATATACATCTCTGTTCAATGAATAGAAATTAAATACAGTAAATCTACTTGTCTTTGCCTTTTTATTACTTCATCTGCTGTTCCTAGAAAAAGCTCCTTGTACCTACCTAGCACCAAATATAAAAAAATAAAATAAAAAAGAAATTGCCTCCAAATCTTGACCATCTTGTTTGTACACACATAGATGTAAAATTGCAATGACCAACATTTTGCCCTGTACAAATGAGATGTTTGAAAACATATTTTTTAAATGAATTACCAAGTTAGGGGCTTTGTAACACCACATAAAGAGTTAACTACACTTGTAGTTCAAAATAACTTGTGTCTAAAGATGCTGTGGTAGTTTTTTTCATGCAGAAAGTTGTCTTAGGTCAGCACTGAAGGCATTAAATTTTGGACCACCACATTTTTCCTTACTGAGCCCCTCATAAAGGACCATATGGTAACTGAGGCACATAGTATTATGGGCATGGTAGGTCAGATATCCCTATGTTACTGAAAAAGCACTGCACATCCTCAGAACTGTATAAAACAATCAAAAAAATAGTTAATCTGTAGCATAGGTGGATAATCAGAATATGGGTGCTGGGTGGTGGTTTACAGATATCATCAGTATGTATTTGGTATAACTTGCATAACTGATTCCTGGCCTCATCACCCATGTTTAATGTGCTATAAAGTTACAGGAATGAAAACATCTCACAGGTACTCAGTGAAGCAGGGGCCTTGCAGAAAAGAGCAGTATGTGACCATGTAATTAAAGTCTGTACCATTAATCTGTTTGCAGAAATGGAATGAATTGAACTTATGCTCACAAACTCATCAAGTCATGAAATCTTTCAAGTTCTTGTCTTTGCCAGTGTATTGGTTTTATGATAAACTTTTATGTCATTTATTATATATCCTTATTATATAGTTTCTATAAAACAATTTGATTACTTAAAAGTTCACATGCATAAAAAATTGGGGAAATATTGACAGTTCCTCCTGCATACTACTTTCCTCTTCTTATATGAGTGATACTTTTTCAATGACTTTTATGATGCCCTTTCCTTTAGTCTTTGGGTGCAAAGGGCTAAAGCACTTAATTCAGTTAAATGTCTCTCCACTGTATTCAGGCAGTCTGAGAAGATCTGAACTAAACCAGACCCCTGTTGCAGTAGGGACTGTGAGACATGTTCTGTTCCTCAGAGCTGATAGGCTAAAGCCAAAACAGGGGTGTGGAACAAGAGAAAGGAAGGATTCTTATTTCTATCCTTTTTGGACAGAAAGCCACCGCATTTGGGACATTTTGCAAAGTCTTGGCATCTTCTGAGAACACTGTTTTTATCCTTAGCCTCCAGCCATAAAGTCCATGGACCTCTAGAGCACAAGTTAGGTTTTTCATTGGCCTAATCACCCTATGGAAGTGTCCCTTTTTCTCTCTTACTGACCATAGAAAAGCCTCTGGGTGACCACCGACTATGGTCATAAATCAGGCATCTTGACTAGGGAGCGAGCCCAGCTCCTATTAAATCCACTCTTAAATCCCTAAATAGGAGTTGACCTCTTCTGGTGTTTTGGCTGGTAACGATCAAGTTCCTTGCTCAAAGAGGGTATAAGAAAATAAGAGGAAACAACAGGTTTTTCTAAATAACGACCCAGTGTCCTAATCACAAAATCTACTTTCCTCTCAATAAGCTTTACTTATCTTTTGGGCTTGATTTCTCAGTAGGTTAAATATGTTTCTTTATCAATACTTAAACAGCACTTGACAATAGTAGATCCAATCTGACTTGGATGAAGTAATAGTTCACTTGCTCTTAATGGAGATTCTTTCATTTTCCCTTGACAGGGAGGGTAATAGGTAACATATGACCATTTTAAACTTTTAAGTATTTAAAGTATTGCAAGCACATGAGAGAAGGTGTGTAAGGGACAGCGGTAGTGAGAAGAAAGATGCACACTGGCTCACAGTCAAGAGCCCCCTCTCTAATTTCAGATAGATCCAAAGGACTGCTCTACCATAGTTTGAAGAAAGGATCATAGAATCATAGAATCATAGAATCAGACAGGTTGGAAAGGACCTCTGAAATCATCAAGTCCAACCTTTGATCCACTACCATCACAGTTGCTAGACCATGGCACCAAGCGCCACATCCAGCCTCATAATCTCTGGAATCATTATATTCACAGTCCTGCCTTGTGATCTTTATAAATCTCCCTCTGAACACAGAGGATGAGCATCCTAGTGGGATTGTCAAAACACTTTTTTGTATGAATGCTTGGTTCAAAGGGAAACAGCACTGTGAAGTGCCCATGAAGAGGGACCATCTGAAAATTTGCCTTATGAAATATTAACTTGCATCCTACAGTTTCTTTTATTCCCCCCACAAAGGCTGTTTTTAATGGTTCATGTTTTAAATGCACACTGTTTAATTATTTATGCATCCTGAGCTGTATTTTCTGTGTTTGAAACTTTTACTGTGGCACTAACATTTTTATTTCACACCACTCAAAACCCATGCTGCACTGTCTACAAAACAGCATCTAAAATTCCCCTGGAGAATGCACACAACAAATGCGTAAGGCCTGTTTAAACATGTGTGTAAGATGGGTTATTTGTTTGATTACTTTGACTGCTAAGTCAGGGAGAGGGTCAACCCAGCAGCATCCCAGCAAAATGGTTTCAGACCCAGTGCAAAAATTATATTTTACTATGCATACAGTTTTAATTACACCTTCAAAAGAAATATCTTCTGATGGGTTTGCTAATGCATGTCTCCCAAACATGATTTATGGATAGGAATGATTTTAAAAGCACTTGAAGACAAGTAAAAGAATAAGGAGAGAAGACTCACAGGAGTCTGAAGCATCGCTGACAAGTCTCATGCTATCTAGGATTGATTCTTGCTACAGGATTTGATAATGCAAACAGATCATGCCCTGGATTAATGTGCCTACATTTCTAATTCAAAGAAAGTCAGGTATGGGATACTTATAAGGCACTTACCTCTGCTATAGACTCATAAATGTGGGCTCATACATACATTGAAGTGCTGGTCCAGCAGATCATTGTAGTTACTGCAAACCACCCTTGCTCAACATTGCAAATCCTTGCTTTTTGCCTCTTCTGACCATGAGAGACACTCAGATGTGTCAGACTAACCTTGTTTTGACTATGTGCAATAAAATTCTGCAGACAGCAGAAAATCTGGGATTGCTGCAGAAACATGGAAGGGAAGAATGGAAAAGACGTAGATGGATTACCTTCATGTCTCTCCTCCTATCATTGAATAGTTCATAGAATCATAAAATATCCTGAGTTAGAAGGGACCCACAAGGATCATTCAACACCTGTCGCTGCACAGGACAGCCCCAGGAATCACATCATGTGCCTGAGAGCATTGTCCAAGCATTTCTTGAACTCTGGTAGACTCGGTACTGTGACCACTTCCCTGGGGAGCCTGTTTCAGCACCCAACCACCTTCTGGGTGAAGAACCTTTTTCGAATATGCAACTTAAACCTCCCCTGATACAGCCTCATGCCGTTCCCTTGGGTCCTGACACTGGTCACCAGAGAGAAGGGATTGGTGCCTGGCCCTCTGCTTCCCCTTGTGAGGAAGTTGTACACTGCTATGAGGTGTCCTCTCAATCTCCTCTTCTCCAGGCTGAACAAGCCAAGGTACTTCAGCCGCTCCTCATATGGCTTTCCCTCTAGATCCTTCACCATCTTCATAGTCCTCCTTTGGACGCTTTCCAATAGCTTTATATCTCTCTTATATTGTGGTCCCCAAAACTGCACACAATACCAGAGTTGAGGCCGCAGCAGTGCAGAGTAGAGTGGGATGACTACCTCACTTGACCAGCTGAGGATGCTGTGCCTGATGCACCACAGGACACAGTTGGCCGTCCTGGCTGCCAGGGCACTACTGACTCATATTCAACCTGCCATCAATCAGGACCCCCAGGTCCCTTTTTTCAGCACTGCTTTCCAGCATTTCATTCCTCAGTCTGTACATACATACAGGATTGCCCAATCCCAGGTGCAGAATCTGACACTTGCCTTGTGAAACTTCATATGGTGGGTGATTGCCCAGTCCTCTAACTTGTAGAAGTCTCTCTGCAGGGCCTCTCTGCCTTTGAGGGAGCCAACAGTTCCTCCCAATTGAGTGTCATTGGCAAACTTACTTAGTATACCATCAACTCCTGCATCTAAGTCGGTTATCAAGATGTTGAAGAGCACTGGGCTTAAGATGAAGCCCTGCAGAATCCCACTAGTGACAGGTCATCAGTCTGATGTTACCCCATTCACTATAACCCTTTGCCCCTGACCTGTGAGCCAATTGCTTGCCCACCACATGGTGTGTTTATCCAGCTGTGTGTTGGACATTTTGTCCAAAAGGATCCTATGATAGACAATATTGAATGCTTTACTGAAATCCCAAAAGATTATATCAACTGGCTTCCCTTGATCAACCAGGTGGGTTACCTTGTCATAGAAGGAAATCAGGTTGGACAAGCAGGACTTTCCTCCCATGAAGCTGTGTTGGCTGTGATTGATGACTGCATTGTCCTTCAGGTGTTTTTCAACACTTCCCAGAATAATCTTCTCCATAATTTTACCAGTCACTGAAGTGAAACCGACAGGCCTGTAGTTTCCAGGGTCATCCTTCTTGCCCTTGTTGCTCCCTGTATCATTTTTTCCATTTCCCATTATCTTTTCTAGTCCTAAAAATATGTGTTCATATTTCTAGTTCAGAATATATGTTTCCTGTTGTATTTCTAGAATGCCCTATTACTCAATACATCTTGCTGTCAGCAGGTTCTAATATTAATCCTGATTTTCCTTTAATTTCATCCCTTTCTCCTATTTGCATTGTGAAATGCCAGCCACCTGTTGATAGCAGAGTGTTGGGACTGAAAAGGCAAATTTTTCTCAGCCTTTTGGCCTTCAATGGGTTCTGTTTTACAATGGAGAGTACACNGTTGCTCCCTGTATCATTTTTTCCATTTCCCATTATCTTTTCTAGTCCTAAAAATATGTGTTCATATTTCTAGTTCAGAATATATGTTTCCTGTTGTATTTCTAGAATGCCCTATTACTCAATACATCTTGCTGTCAGCAGGTTCTAATATTAATCCTGATTTTCCTTTAATTTCATCCCTTTCTCCTATTTGCATTGTGAAATGCCAGCCACCTGTTGATAGCAGAGTGTTGGGACTGAAAAGGCAAATTTTTCTCAGCCTTTTGGCCTTCAATGGGTTCTGTTTTACAATGGAGAGTACACCAACATTATTGATTACACCTGCACTTGAATATAAAGACGAGCTTAAAGAAGTATAGATGCCTTCAGTGTTCAGTGTTGGTCACCTGGAGAGGGAAAGTTTCTAGATCAAGTAAAACTTGACTTTATCTGAGAGTATATTGCAATCAGACATTGTCACTTTTCCATCTGCAAAGCAATCTGCAGAATCTGGGCAAGTTTTCTCCAAGGGAGATGTCACGGCCTATTGCGAAATAACTCTTCATTTTCCAAAACACTCTTGTAGCTCAATCTTTCCCATACATGGAGTCCCATCTGTAGTTTCACATGCGAGGACCACCTGAGAGACTTCATGCACACACCAATATGATGATAAGGAAGCTCCAACTTTATTATTAGCCTGGTGTCTTTTATACAGTTATGAACACGATTATTTAATACTTGATTGGTTACAAACTACTCACACGCTTAACACTATATTCTTATTGGGTAGATAGTATATATTTATTTTACAATTTTCTTCCTTCACACCTAACCACAACATCTTGTTTATCTAGTTCTTGTTATGCTACTGGCCTTCAGCTACAAAACTTTCTCAAAACCATCTTGCAGCTGAGTCTTGTTTTGTGAACTGCAATTCCAAAACTTTCCCTAACCTGTTAGCAGCCAGTTCACAGACATTTCTACCCAAAAGGTTCCCTACACCCATCTCCACAGCATACAGTAGTAATGCTACCCACTCTGTAAATAGTGTTTGTGGGGTCTGGTGGGTTAGGGTTAGGAAAGCTTGTTAGCCAGTGGAGACATAATTGCTATTTTGTTAACCACATCCATGGGCATGTGATGGCATCCATCCTGCCAATTTATTCTCAAGAACTGGTTCTCCTGTGCAGGTCCCTTTACCTTGCCTTGTTTTATGGCCAAACCAGATTTCAGAAGGATTTGGAATATTTTCTTCCCTTTCTCAAAAACTTCTGCTTAGTTGTGAGTTAGAGAAACTATACCTCTACCTCAAGGTAGCTTAGGAACTTAGGAATTTAGTGGTCTGTCACCTTTGTAAGGAGTTGTATCCTAATCAACTAAGGAATGTATGTTTTCCTGAACTTTGCCATTTTAACTGTTTTTCTCTTAAACGCATAATAAGTTTAGTGTCATAAAATGAAGATAGAAAACTTGAGCTAATTGAAAATTGCTGAGTGATGTACCTAGAGGAAATTAACTCTAAAGGACTGTACACTCTAGAAAGCATAGTGAATAGAAATTGTTTTGCTAAGAAGTAAATTCAATAAAGAATTGTTTAAGTAGGGAAGAACCGTAGATTATCTGTAACTAGTGATAAATGTGTCTTAGCAGTAGTTAAAACAATCAGATAGGAGCCCAGAGATCAGAAAAATTAATCTCACATGCTAGGGAACTTGCCAATGTGGACTGGGTCATGAAAAGGACATGAAATAGACTCCTTGACAAGGAAGTAAAAAGACCCTCTTTTGAAGCCCCCCTCCCCAAATTTCTTCTGGAAAAAGGATGCAGGGTGGCCGTCTTGCTCCATGAAAGAACACCAAGATGAAACCTGAGAATGGGTTCATGATGGATGGATCTTTGGGAGGGAGCTTGGATGTTACAGTGTATTTAAACCGTGAAGAATTGTATTGGAATGAGCATGTATGGTGAATTATTCCCCATGCTCCCAGCATGTCGCATTAAAGAAATGTTCAATCCAAATGACAGTCTGTCTTTGTGTTTGATTACTTTGTTTCAATGTGTTGTGGGTTTAACCAGGGAATCAATCCTTTTTTCTCAAACTCCCCCCTTTCACACAATTACTATAAGTTGAGAGAGGTTTTATACAGACAAAACAGAGGCTTGACATAAGGGATATAATACTAAGATTTATTACTAGCAAGACAGAAACTAAGAAATCACATATACCACAACAATACTAATGGCAAATGTCACACCAATCCA
>VYXB01004400.1:0-49130 GCA_013397135.1 Pachyramphus minor
TTTGGGGGGGGGGGGGAAGGGGGAAGAAGCAGGCTTTTAATGAGAGAAACACTACAGACCAACTTGATCAGGTTCTTGGCCAGACGCCTTTCTGAGGAACTGGGACTCTTCTGACACATTCAAACTGTTTCCTAGGAGGGAAGACAAAGACCACTGAAGAGAAGCCAGCAAGCTGGAGGAAAGCTCTTTTGTTACTCGAGGAATGAGGACAGGATGTGTAGGTTTACAGTACGAAAGTAAAAGGAACAACATCACTGAATCTGCTCGAAGACAGTTGATCATGGAATTCCCCTTTGCAGGAGAGAAGCACAGAGTGTCCTCTACCACAATACCAGAATTTGCCTGCGAGGTGTTATGTAAGAGATTAAATTTCCACTAAACTCAAGCCAACTGCACACCCTATAGTGAAGACACATGTACAAAAATGGGATATAAAATTGAGATAAGCTGCTAGTGCCATCATCAAAACTAAGACCCAAATACTTGAAGAAAAGAGTTTATGAATCAGATCATCTATGAAGATGTTACATGACCCTTTCAGCAGCTTTAATGTGGGCATTAACAAAAAAGCAGCCAACAATCCTGCTTGTGAATGTTTCCACTACATTTTCTACAAAAACATCTGTTGCTACGTTCAGACAAGTCATATCCATTATCATCATCTCCTTTCTCCCATGCTGAAAGGGATTTGAAATAGTAAACCTCTTGATCTGCCAAAAGAATCAGATCTCCACCTCTGGGAGATAATACAAATTACTTAAAATAAACACCTTATGAGAATACAAATCCCCTTTATGCTTTGGCCATTTCTCATATTGTAGTGAGACTATGCTCAATTTCCCATTTTCTGATGTCTTTAAAGTAATTCCACTGAATTCAGTATATTCTGTATTCATCTCTTAAAGAGACAGCTTGGATCTAAATTGTAAGGAAGGGGCTGTTTTTAAATCCTTTTTAAAAAACAATCAATGCTTGCACTTTTGTTTTTTATATGGAAAACAGGAATGACTGTTTCAGAACAATAATTTCAGAAAGATCCAGGAGACATATTTAAGACAAAGTTTACCTGAAAGGAAAACCTTAGCAATTGGTGCCAAAAGGTGGCTGGTAAGCAATCAGGTTCAAGTTTGAGCTTTCAGTGGGATACAAACAGGCTGGATTTAAAAGATCAACAATTTCACTTTAAAAATACAAAGAATACTTCACAGTGTAAATTAAAATTAGCAGCTGCTTTTACAGAAAAGGTGAAGCAATGTTAAGTGGGGCTGTAAGCACCATTACAAGCTTGCACTCAAAAAATGAAGGCAGTTCCTCTTCAAAGTGCCTTGCCATGTGCAATTTTGTGTGGTTAAGAGAACTTCTTTGTCAATAAGGCAAGGAGATTTGTGGTCTGGCCTCATCAAATAAGAGAAAATGAGACAAAATGGACTGCTCTCAGGACGCCATGTAAGGATGCAGTTTGTGAAACCTCATGGTTTTGATAACTGAATAGGTTACAGTGACCAGGACCCTGTGTTATCTACACCAGGTTTCAAAAAACATAACTCACCACCAAAAACGTCTTAGAAATCAAGAAATTGCAGGGGGAAATCCAGTGTGAATCCAAACTGGAGCCATGGGCAGCCTGTATGCACACTTTCTCCTTCCCACTTGCACCAGGGGCCTCCCTTTTCCACTCTGATTTCAGCACTTGTAGAGCTGGAGATTACATTCCCAGGCCACCCCATTCTTCTGTATAACACCAAAAATTATACAGTTACTTTTCCTCAGTTTCCTTTAGTGAGACTTTGACTACAATGTGGGCTGATTCAGCCACTGATTCCATAGGCCTGATGTTCCCCTTTAGCAAATACTTCTTCAACCCTTTCTGACTTTCCTTAGCACACAAATGTTCCCTAGGGAGAGAAGGCTTTATACGTCATCTTATGCAGCATATCAATTTTGTTAACTGCAAAGCCTATAAGTATTAAGCCATTTTCATTCCTCCAACAAAGCCACAGTTTTATACTCCACAGCATGAGTAAAGCACACAACTTACTCCCCTCCAGCCTATACCAGACAGCCTGAAAACTTCACCTCCAGTCAGCACTTTCCACCCACTTCTTCCTGAGATCACTTGGAGCTGGTCACAGCTAACCATCCCCCTCCAGCTCCCTTCTGAGTTACACTTCCATGGTCTAATAATAAAGTCCATGTTCCAAGTTAATAGCACATGTGCTCAAGGAAGCAGGATGAGTTTCAATGCCGCAGTGAGATTTTTTTGTATTTCTGTTCAAAACAGATCAACAGAAACTAAACAGGCTGTGTCAGACAGAATCACAATGAAACCAGAGGCTGGATCAAAGCTCTAAATATGTGACATCAGCACTTGAGCTGATGGAGTGATCAAAAGCAGTAACAGGCTGTCAGTAATCTGCTACACAAAAATTTCAGACTGGTAAAGTAATAATAAACTAAAGGCAGACTCTTTCCAGTTGGTGTTTCTCTATATTTTCTATTATAAGGTCTCCATTACATACCTACTACACTGAATGTGTTACAGTTTCCTTCAAGTAATTTAGTTTATTTTAAATTTTGAAGTTTCTGTTTCAATCAATTGGATGTATTCAGTTCTGAGTTTTGATATGTAACTAATGATAATTACATGAATTCTAGTGGCAAGGTCCCATAAACTACTCATCTATCTTTCAAAAACTTTATGTACTTCCCCAAAACAAAAGCAAATATATCACTCCCTTCATAATGTGAAAAACAAATTTTAGCTTGTACATACCCTGTAAATCCCAGAAGTCCAATATTTGGTTAAAAGGGAGATGTTTATAGTTCGATCTAGGGAGATACTGATGCTATCTTGAAGAGCTTGTTCTCAAAAGAAACACCACTCAGTGGAGAACAGGAAGCAGCTACATTGCAGAAGTGTCCCTTATCAAATAAACTACAAATAGAAAAAGACTACTGTCTAAACCTGCAAACTGTAGCTATCTAACTTACTACAGTTTTATGTAAAATGTTACACGGCTCATTTGCTACACTGTTACATGACACCACCAATGCAACCATTAAGAGCTATGCAGATCTTTCATAACGGCAGTGGAAAACATCTGAAACTGGCAATTTGGGAGCTGAACATGGAAATTAGCAGTCACATTTTGAGCAAAAGCATTGTGGGACCTATGAGTCACTCATTGATAACAAAACTGGAGCTTCTGCTTGTCTCCAAGGCAGAATGTTTCCTAAGTTTAAAAAAAATTAAAAAAAAAAAGTGGTTTTAGCCAATTGATATTAGAAGTAGGTCATCACACTCCTTGTAATCCTACTCAAAGTACAACAGAAAAAGGTGACTTCATGCAAAGCAGGGAAATGGAGTGAAATACATTTCTTCACTGGAACTAGTACTTCGATTTCTAAGGGCCATCTCCTACCTGACATTTTATGTTAAAATCTTTTACATAAATCTCAGGAACGACTTGTTTCAGAATTTCTTGTGTGCTGCTCATGCTTGTTTCCCTCCCTCTGTTAGTATTTATAGATCCCTCTCCAATCACCCACATGCTCAGATGGAATTCAAGGTGTCTGGCATTGCCAGCATGCTATAATTTTTCTATTTACATGAGTAATCTCAAGTGTCAGAACAAATATTTCAACTGCTAGTGATTATGTGAAAAATACGTAAGGATATTACGGTTTTAGAGGATGCTGTTATTTCAGCAGTCACACAAATCATTAAGTAGTACAGGATAGACTGAAAATGGCACTCACTGAGAGGGAAATTATTATGCTGTGTATGATTGTACCTGTTTTACAGATGGCTAAACTGACATAGGCAAGTTAAAATGCCTTCCTCAAAGTCATGCAGTAAGTCAGTGAGAGAGTTCTCACCATTAAACTTAATTTCTACCCTTTCATGAGTTTTGCTTTTTAAACAACTCAAAGAGATCCTAGTGTCAGTGAAAACTGGGTTGATAATGTCCACAATCTTCTCCCTACTGGAAAACCCTGAAGACTTTCTAAGATCCTCAGGATTTCTTTGGAAGCACAGGGCTGAAATCACTTGCAAAATTCCAGTTCATCCTTTTCGTTCTTCACTAGACAATACCAAGAGCTTTGAAACGAACAGACTCAGGGCACACATTCAACAAAGAACGCGCTGTATCTCCTGTGGCTGGGTGGTGCACCAAAAGGCATCAGATCACCATGTAAGTCCTTATTTTTTTGTAATCCTTTAGTTTGTACCCTTACCAACAGAACAGACCAACGGCCATATCCATAATATTGATGCACCAGAGATTACAAATACTTATCCATAGAGGTATAGAAAGAAGGCAGGCAGGAAGGAAGGCAGGAAGGAAAGAATATGAACACTACTGAAGTTCAACGACAAAGAAACACAAATCCAAGGAGGTCCTTAAATTAATCATGGGGAACTAGGATGAATGATTCTGATCAGATGTGGGCATAATGTAGCAACTCTTATTTTCATTTATTTTTGTGGCATAATGATGGCTC
This sequence comes from Pachyramphus minor, assembly GCA_013397135.1. NCBI lineage: Eukaryota > Metazoa > Chordata > Aves > Passeriformes > Tyrannidae > Pachyramphus > Pachyramphus minor. The sequence continues at coordinate 4,507 of VYXB01004400.1, forward strand.
AAGACCACCTTTGCCTGGTTCTGTGCTTGGACTTCAACCTCACACTCCCTCTACTCCACCTAAAGTAATTTTTAAGATGACCCATCAGGAGAGTGGTAGACCTAGAATGAGGTTTGGCTCTACACCTATCACCTGGATAAAACTACCTGACGCAGACAGAGGTACAAGAAGGGAGACAGAACTCACATGACACCACCCCTTGCATTTCAAGGAATGAAAGAAGCAGGACTATAAATCCAGCAAGGCTGATGAAAAGAGACTCACACTGAAACATTTAACCACATCCTTGTGCCTCAGTTCTTTGGCTTCCATCTGAATGGAACTCTTTTCTCCCAGGGATTATGGTTTTCGCTAGGAATAAGCCACCAAAAACCTAACAACAAACTATGATAATTAAAGAACAAGCACACTAGTCATTAGCACCAGTTAAAAGTTATTCAGAAAGCACCTCCACTTTGAGCACAGGAAACTCTCAGAACTGAAGCACACTAAGAGACTGAGATTGAAACCCAACTGCGCTGCCACAGGAGCATGGATGGTATCCTGTGCTGCTCTTTGCAACGAGAAGTTCTTACCAAGATGACAGTTCTTCTATTCTCATCCCCAAGGAGCTACAGTTACTGTATCTTAAAAAGTGTCAGTGATTCCTGATGGAATATGGCCCTCCTGGAACTTAAGTGCATAATGGAGTTTGGGGTGAAAGGAAATTCTTAGGGCAGGTTTATTACTTTTAAACAGCATAATCTAAAACTATTCTGCAGATAGGATCTCAAAAAATGAATTAGTGAACACAGGGAACAACGGAAGCAATAAAAATACTCATAAAAATACTGAATTCAAATTCTGATTTTTTTTCATGAAATGATTTTGTGAGGTGCTCTGAAAAATACATCTTCATTCAAATTCTTTTCTTTCTCTACAAACAAAATAGAACTATGAATTGACATTTTGATTTAAAATGTCTTTTTAAGATCAAACTCCTTTTCTAATAAATATTGCATAGAGTTTCCCAGCATCCATTTTGTCAGATGGAAAATTTATACAGTTATGATTCTATTAGGTTTCTTGCAGTGCATTGGGTATTTAATCAGTGAGAGCAAAGAGCATCCAAATAGGGTTAGGCTTCAAATTCCTTTCAGTGAGAAGTTAAATCCCCATTAGCTTTGAGCCATAAGCCCCTGTGGGTTTAGCACGCAGCTTAAAAGATAACTCTGTGAGGGGTCATGGCTCTTTACTGAGGAACAGAAAGCCTATTTCACAGATCACCCTGCAATAATAATGTAAATATAATCCCGTTTCAGTGGACACTTTATCCTTCCAGAAAACAAGCAATGTTTTCTGTCCTAGAAAAAAATCACATTAATCTTCAATTTAAGGGTAAATTCCCTGCATCATTCAAGCCCTATTACAGAGAATTATTGAGACTGTCCTGGTAGTGTGCCGATGCTGGGGCCAGCATGGTCCCCCATCTCTCTGTAGGGTAAGACAGGCACACGTTGCTCTCAGCAGCTGCTCTCAGCAAGTGAAGTTGACTCGGCACATGAAAACACGTTTGTTCACGATGCTAAATGCCAGTTTGGCTGTTCCAGGTTAGGTCAAAGCCAGGTTAAAACAGTACAACCCATTGTTTTTCAGAGTCTGCAAACTGCCTGCCAAGTACTTTTTGGTCAACTAGTACAGAAAGCTGATAAGAGAGGCTGGAAAAGAAACTGGCAATTTCAAGCTGAGCTTCAAAGGGCTGTATTGAAATGCAACCCCGGTTCAAATCATCACAGAGAAAACCATTTGTTTAATGGGTGAGAAGAATGCTAATTTGTTTGTATCTCGAAGTTATTTGCCATTTGTACTACTGGAGCACTTACTAGGATTAGTGACAAATCGGGGCATGACAGCCTCAGATGCTGTGCGAACACAGAACAAAAAAGCTGTTCCCCTCCCAAAGATCTTAGAAATCAAGTATAAGAGACAATAGAGACATGACAAGGAAATAAGCAGGCAGAAGAGCCCACGGTAAAAATCATGCATGTATCTCCCAGTGTTGTTACAGCTGTAATTGTATTCCCTGTAAGGCAGAAAGCAGTAGCAGGTGCCGTTTGTAAAAACACTAGAAAAACATGGGGAAGAAAAGGAAATCCGAGTAGGGTGATACAGTTGCTAGGATGCATTTGCAATTAATAGTAGCAAGAATTTTCCCTGTGTGGTTATCACTGCTGCTTCCCAAGGAGGGATCCATCAAGACAAACTTTCAGCACCACCTCAGGCATAAAAGGTTTTCGCTTGAATTCTGCTGTTAGATATAGATATAAAAGCATTTGTCTGAAGCGAGGACAGCTCAAGCAACTAGGAATAACTAGCCAGACAAGGATGCCCAGCATTATATGTGCCTTGAGGCACATATTACAAGAAGTCCTCAATACATGTGCAGATTAATTGCAGCTCTGCTAAATCTCACAATCTCTGTCTTGGCCTCACATGTTCAGGCCAATACCCACAAAAGGGAAAAAAACCCAACTCTTGCTTGTATGAATGTCCTGTAAGACCTGGGAATAATCCTGTTGCAAAAATAAACAAGCTTGCAAGGCTAAGGCAGACTGAAAGCAAAGTATAAGATGTGTATGCTTCCATTAGCATAACTGGTTTTCTTTATGCTCCAGTGTGGGAGTACCTTTGAAATGAGGAGTTGAAAGCACAGCTTTCTGATCCAGATCATCTATGCCTTTACAGAGGCTTGGGGATACACAACAGGGATAACTATCTGTTTGAGGCTTGTTTGCTTTATGTAGCCCAAGGGCAGGTCTCTCTTGCTACTTGCAGGGAGCTCAATCAGATTATATCAATGCTGCTGCTTTCTTTTTTTTTCCCAACAGTAGCACTGATGGGCACAAAGGGGAAAAAATGTATCAAGAATGGTTTCTTCCAAAAAAAGCTTCCAATCTCAAGGTCACTTACAACTTCTGCCAAAGTCACTGGGTTCATCTTCAGTGGGAATTAGGTCAGGTCCAAGGGTCAAAGCTGAAGATGTGAATAGTCTATAAAGAAAGACAGAATGGGCAGTGGGAGGAAAATTAACCCTGGCAAGTAGCTGCATGAGTAGCTGTTGAATTCCAGTTCAACAAGAGATATCCCAAATGGAACGACTGGAAAAGTGCTTTGACTTCAGCCTTACACCATGCCTCACTCAGTGCAGATCACAAACACCAGCCTATCTGTGTCCCTGCAGTCAGGGTAACTCTTCTCTCATCTCGTACACCAAAGGCCATCAGAATACTGTTGACATATAATTCTAAAGAGATCACTCACTTAAGTAAGCTGACCTGTGGGCTTACTGCCTTTGTAGGTTTGTGCTCCAGTTTTTAAAGGACAAGTCTGAAACCCTAGATTTCAGCAAATGTCAGAAACTGACAAACAATTCAATATTTATACCGTACTCATCTCCAACTCTTTAAAGACCACTTCTGCAATTTCCCCTCTTCCAGAAGCCATAAGAGGCTGAAATAAAGTTGGTGGCAGATTGAGAGCCTAAAGCAAAACTTTTGAGGAAAATAAGACCAATCTGCCTGGTTGGTTATTGGATATAAGAAAAAAAGATAAGGAGAGGATATTAATCTAGCTGATGATAAATTTATGGTTGTGATATTTCCACCTCTTCCCCCACAGCAAGTGTTAGAAACTTATTCCAGTGGGTAAATAGTGGCCCACTAGATATCCCAAGTTAGGAGCTGAGAATACTGGAATGCTTTATACACTCTTTGTTTAATCAAAGGTTATTCTGTAACTCTTTTATTAAATGCATGATAGATTAGAGAGTGTACAAGCCTATTAACTGCAAAGAGGGCAGACAAGTTTTGAAGTATGTTCCAGTAAATAGAGTGTTTCTAGGTCACTTCAGCTTCCTCAAGACTGTTTTTCACACTATTTATATTGCAATGCCTTGTTTCAGCTCACTGAAGGGACAAATCATCATCACCTTCAGAGGCAGGACTAGAAGACTCATGAGATTCTTCCAGACTGACAGCACAATCCCTGCACCTCAGTTCAGCTTACAAACACTAGACCTGGCTCACACTTTGAGGTTTATAGGGTTTGTGTTTAGCATGCAATGACATTAATGATCAATGACCAGAAAGACCCCTTCAACAAAACTGTTAATGAGACAATTCAGCAGCAACAAATATACAACAGAGCAACTCTATATATGCAAGCCAATATAGCAATGCATAGACATTTCAAATACATGCAGATATACAAGCATCTCCTCAACATATCCTTGGGTGCTATTAGACAGCTAGAGATTTCTGGCTCCCCATTCCTCCAGAAGCTGTTACCTGATCACAGTAGTCCTACCTTCTCAACCCCTGGGACTAAATCTGGATGTGTTCCTCTGCCAGGAACTGGTTGGCAGCAGCAGTCTCCCCTTCAGCCAGCATCTACCCCAGCCCCTTCCCTGCCTCCCTCCTATGGGCACACACTGCACACCCCTCTCACTCATCCCAACGAGAACCAATCTTTTCCCTCCCTGACCAAAAAAATACCACCCCTTCACTTTTAGCCTTTCCCTCTCACAGCAGCAGCCTCTAAACTCTTCTGCAAAGGAGGGAAGGAGGGAAAAGAGGAGGCAGAGACAATCAGTGTTGCTGGGCTGGGCTGTCCTTGCCCTCTCCCCCTTCGCTCTGTGCACAAAGGTGCACACAGGGAGCAGCAGCTGATGCTGGACTCCAGTGCCTCTCTCACCCCAGCAGTCTCTTGTGCTGAGGCAGGTGCTGCAAGAAGCCCCTGCGCTGTGCTGTGCAGCTTCTGTCTCCATGGGAAAGCACAGCAGCAAGGGCAGAAGCATCCCATGAGCCACGTGTTGTATTGTGGCAAATGATGCCAACATGCTCATGTCAGGAATTCTATCTACCATTGTAGAGAAATACTGCCTCCCTGACAAAATATCTTTACAATATTCAGAGCATTCTCTACAATTTGGTATTTTCAGATCACTTCTCAGCAGCTCAGCATCCACCACAGTCAGATCAAGTTGTAGCAGTAGATCTGCACTGCTCCACATAATGGGAAGCCTTGGATAAAACAGGATACAGGTGTTCATGCTAGACCACAGCACAGCCCACCACCACTCCCTGTCAGGCATGGGGAGCTAGAAGAAAGTTAAAGATAAAACATATTTAGTAATATACAGTCAAACAAAGTTTTGAGAAAGGGATTTTGTTTTTAACAGAAAAGAAAATTTAATTAAATCAAGGACAGCGTATCCCTAAAAACCCCCAACAAAAAAACAACAAAAAATACCCAAATACAAAACAAACAGAACAGTTATTTGGGCTGTTACTGAGATGTTACCTAACAGGATGAGCAAACTCATTCCAGCCTGTCTCCTTGAAATTCTTCACTTTCCTATAGTCTACAATGCACTTCCAGAGCATTAGCTGCAATGGTGAATTCCAGCTATATTCAATACAGGCAGTAATTAAATGGTTTTAAAAATGTGAAGCTGGAATGCTGACAAGCTCTATGAGCAGCATTATCAGCAGTGACGGCTGGGGAGTCAATCTGCTGCACTTCTCCAATGGTTTTAAATAATGTTTGTCAGGATCCCCCAGTCAACAGTTTCTCCCCCCTTCTCTTTGCATCATGCTGCAGTAATCGTGCAGATGCCTGCTGTGCTCAGGAGATGGAAAGCTCAAGAAGTTCTTCAGGAGAAGTAAAACAACAACACAAACCCTTCTGCAATTAAGTCATGTTTCACTTTCCAGCAAGACTAACCCAAAGGACCAGCAACAGCTCCTCTCCCAGACATGCACCCCCCACTCCTATGGCACCCCTGATCCTGCTATTTCTTACGTGGGAACAGAAATAATTGTTTTTAAAACACACACTCAGGAATGTGTGGCTGACACTTGCCTGTGAGGCTCAAGAATGAGCAGGTGTATATTTACCTCAAAATTTGTGACCACAGTTTTCGTGGTGGAGGAGAATCTCTTGAACAACATGGCTGAGTGAAAAAAGGGTCCCACACTTCTGACTAAACAAATTGCCTGAAGTGTTCTTGTAGCACTAGGGTCTCTTCGTCCCACAGAGGAGAGGGGAGGAAGGCAGGTCCAAGCACACAGGGACCAAATGGCCCCTCAGACCTCTGCTGTAGCTTCAGCAGTCTGAAGTTAAGCATCCAACTCTGCACTTCGATGAAAAGCAGACTCCTTTGCATGGGCTATCACTTTAAGAAGAACCATTGTTTTTCTTTCAATTCAACAGTTGCTCCTCCAGCAGGAAGAAAGGCAGTGTGTGCACAGGCAGCCCCGATCACAGGCCGCCCTGCTCACTGCCCTGGGCACCCATAGAGCAAAGCCCCAGCTGCTCACACAGTGCTGCCTGTTCCTGTCATCTTTCAGATACAGAAATATCACTGCAGAACAGAGACACATACAGTGATTTTTTTTCCCCCTCCATATTCTCCAACACAACATACTGTTTGCTTCTCTACAGTCCTTCAGCAGCCTCAAACAGGCATTCAGTTTAAATGACCTTTTCCTACCATCCTCTGCTTTCAATAGCCTCACTATATTCCTCTGTAAGGATAACTCTTTATGTTTGTGTTCTGTGTCTGACACAAAACCTACAGGACTTCCCCAACTGGTAACCACTAAGGAGAAGAACAGAGATCAGCTCTATTTTAGTGTCTGATTTGTTTCCTACGATCAATCAATTAGGTAGGTAAGAGCCCAGTAATTCCACAAAATTAAGTCTGTAATTGCTCATCCTCTTTCACTACTACTCTCACCTTTCAGCCCTATTTTATTTTCATCTTAATTGCACAAGGGTTTCTGTTGTTGTTTTACTTCTCCTGAATTCTCATAATCTTTAAATGTTGATCTCTTCAATCAAAGCACAGTCTCCTCTGGCTCCCTTCTGCAGTGCCCACCATTGCAGCGATATGAACCTGATGTTTGCTAGGATGAAAAAAAGTCTGTCTTGCTTTTGGGTTGCTACCACTACAGACATCCAAGCAATCCCGTTGGAAGTTGCAGGGGCAGGAGGAAGGAAAACACACCTCAACCTTGGACAATATACTGTACCCCCTTGGAAACAGTGATCAAACACAGCAGAGTAGAGAGACTTTATCAGTGGCCTGCTAAAGGAAATAACCAGAGGCAAACCCTCCTTAGATGCCAGAAGATCTACAGAATGAAAATGGTATGAAACATTTTCTTCCCTTGCAGATTTTTTGGTAAAGAGATATAAAAGCTCAGCAAAACTTTTCCTCTGTTACTACAACTGTCACTCTTGCCACTGGACTCTGATGTTTACAAGACATAGTTCCCACCACAGTCTTATAATATTTCTAGCTGATTAATTAGATTAAGAAGTAAATCAACCATGAAACAGGATTCACTGAAAACCAGGTTCCATTAATTCTGGGGCTGTCAGACCTCAGGTTTTTTTGCAAATAACCAGGAAGTCCAATTACACACACAGCAAAAAACACAGAACACTGGATTCCTCAAAGAATTAACAGAGAGTCCAAGCCCCAAATAACAGTTTGTCTGAGCAGGAATCTGTTCCCTTGCAGTGGGAGGAAACTGACTGGTATAAGACATACAGCTGCCTTCAGCTTGTGTCAAGTCCTTGCCAGAAGTACCCATAAACAGTCATCCCCACTTAGCAATGCTCCATACAGGGCCAGATGGAGCCTGGATGGAAGCTGAGTGAAGAACTGAGGCCTGAAGAGCCATGAACTCCCTTCTTTCTAGAAGTGCTCTTCAGCTCAGAGGCATGGCACTAGCTGGGCACCACAAGCATCCAGTGCAGCAGCTGGCCCTATTCAGGATTCAAGTCACCAACATCATCACTGCCCATGATTAACCAAGCATGGTGACATTGGTCTTTTATGACGAAAAATACCAGGAAATCTTGTAGAGCAGAAACCAGGCATTGGCTGAACTCCCAAGACTTCAGGAGATGATTTAATTGTCTCTGCTGCTTTGGCACAGTTAGTTTTTGGTAGACACATGCTGCTTCTATTCCCTTGGTGATCCAAGTTAGCAAAATCAAATGACTAAAAATGAGAATTCTGGGGGGAGAAGAAGGCCTTTAATGTGATGTAATACAACTTAAAAACCAAAATGAAAACAGCCAACAATGTGGGCATAACAGGAGGCATCCACTGAGTTAAAATTACTGTTAGAAACTGGCAATCTCTATAGTTCACAGAGATAAATAGTCATCTCAAGAGGGCAATTCATGCAACAGTTATTGTAAAGTGGGAAAAAAATCAGCTTTTGGAGCTGCCAGGTTTTCCCTTTTTCTCTTTTAACACCAGGAAGAGAAAGTATCTTGTTTTAGCTAGCTGTCAAGCAGTTAGCTAAAGTTCAGAGGGATGAACTTCACACAGAAGACCAAGAGACTCCACTTGATCAACCTCTATTTGATTTTGCATCAAATCCAGTATTTTAAATCCAAGGTCATATCATTCAATTATAATTTGTAAATGCTGAAGTGGTACTGCAAGACTTGGAAGACAGGAAAATAAGAGTAAATTAAATGCTCTGGAGTTTCCATAAGGTTTTTTTGATTGCATTACCATACCCAAATCACATGCATATACATTATTCTTTTAACTGCAAACCATAATCAGAGATGGCAAGGAAGTTCATTATGTTTAGCAAGTCCCAACTAGTGGATCTCAAAAAAAGATGTAGCTCAAACCCACCCATCCCTCCTTTCCCTGTTCCTTCCCAAACCTATTCCAAATCAAAGGTATGGGTTACCCTGTTTCCAACACAAAGCTTGGAAAGGCAGAGATAGGACAGAGACATTCAGGAATTCTTCTGGGCAGGTTTATTTTGATCGCATCTTGCAGAGACAGTGAGGGACGGATGATAAAAAAAAGACTTACTTTTCTCAGCAGGTGTGAAATTGAATAAACTTTTAAGTAATCAACCCTGTGAGACAAAACTAAATAGAAATATTAATTTAAAATTAATTTTGATGATCAAAAGATAAATTATAAATCCTTTTTCATACAGATTTACACAACTACACATCCCTGTCACCAACCAACATACTACACAACTCAGTATGCATCTCAACAGTTCAGGAACCACCATGTCACACACAGCCCCTACAGCATTGCCTTCTTTTCCTTGGAAATCTCTCATGAGAGCCTGAGGGTTTTCAAATGTTCTGCTTTTTGTCTTCACAAATCAAAGATGGTAAGTGATGCCCCCGCAATAAAATGTTTACACCTGATAACCTAAGGGCTGAACATGCAAACTCCAACCACTGGGCAGTCTCCCTGGCCCATGAGTGGACAATGGATTTTCCACCTCTGACTGCCTTCACTCCACTGCTCTGCCCAGTGACGCTTCCCAATGATATTAACAAAAACTATTTCTAAAGGCCAAGCTGTCAAAACACAGAGTAGTCACACACAGTCCTGCAAATTCAACTGTTAACTTCTCTTACTATTAATACCAATAGTATTGTGAAGATATTCACCACTGAAACCAATGAACTCATGTGTTTGCACTGAACAGTGAGGATTGTCTGTAGGGAAGAATTAAACTCAGAATCTAATACTACCAAAATAAAGGAAAAAAAGTTTGCAGGAATCAGATAATGTGTTACCTGTATTTTAATTGATGTTTTCTTCTGTTTAAAAGAATAAAAACATTTTACTTATATAACTGAAATCTCAACTGTACTCCAAACCCTCCTCCATCACTGAATCAGCTACCAGCTTATTCCATTTTTTATGGTAAAATTACAATAATTAATCTTAGCTGGACAGGAGAAACAGAACCAACCTATTCCATATTCAAAAATATTTCAGCTATTATAAATTAATTTTCTCTAATGCAAGCACTAGTCTGGAACACTGTTATTGCAGCATTTAGTCTGAATTGGTATTCAAGCATAATGACTTGTACCCTTAAAGCACAATCAACTCACTCAACCTGTGAAAAACTTCAGCATCCACATGGGCACTTTGTTCTGAAAAGCCACTTAAGACAACTGGCACCTGTGCCCAAGGTCTTCATCACATGAATTCCCTGGGCTCAGATGGCTGCATGTTTTCCAGCCTAATATGCACAATTTCACAGTACAAGTTAAAAGTTAAAACTACATGTTGAGGTCTTTCAAGATTTGCTTTCTTCAGGTAAGGCACAATAATATGGACTGTTGAGCAACAGTTATCTTTGGGATCTTCATTTCCAAATGTTAAAAAGTGTATGTAGAAAGGGAGAGTGCAGAACTTGACTTTTCAAATGTCAGTGACATGAGTGTTTAACAAGTAAGAAATTCATAGAATATGCTGAGTTGGAAGGGACCCACAAGGATGATCGAGTCCCGCTCCCAGCCCTGCACAGGACCATCTCCAAGAGTCACACCATGTGCTTTTATCATGCAAATGCTTCTTGAACTCTGTCAGGCTTGGTGCTGACCACTTCCCTGGGCAGCCTGTTCCAGTATCCAATCACCTTCTGAATGAAGAACCTTTTTCTAAACTTCCCCTGACACAAATTCAGGCCATTCTCTGGGGTCTTGTCACTGCTCACCACAGAGAAGAGATCAATGCCTGCCCCTCCTCCTTCCCTCATAAAAAAGCTGTAGACTGCAATGACATCTCCCCTCAGTCTCCTCAAAGCTATGGGGAAAAAATACACAGGAAATCAACCTCAAAACAGGCAAGGTATAAATAAAACCAAAAGAAAATCCAAAATTTTCCAGCTCTATACCCAAAACCATATAGAGGTCTAAGCTGACCAGAGCATGAAGTTTAGTTTGCATAGAAAACCTTTTTTATTTCCTGGCAATAAAAACAAGGCACTGAGCTCTCTGCCACAATCTCAATCAAGGACGGATGGTAAAAATAATGGTCATAAACGCAGCGCTCCAAGGAATTTATTTAGTAGCTAAAGGGGAGACACTCAGGGGCCAAAAGTTGTTCCAACAATGAAGCAAATCCTCTCTGCGCCCAGACAGACCCTCTATTGAGACAGTCTCTTGGTTACAACAGAAACAAGATAACAGTTAATCTCCTACAGAGAGCTACATGCCTTGGCTAAACCACAACACACGCCCCTTCCCGATGGTCTCTCCAAAAACCCTGCTGACAACAGCAGAGCTGACCAAGCAGCAGTTATGAGGATGCAATACAGCTGCTAAGGTTCAACCAAAATGAATTCATCCTCTCTGTTTTGGTTAGCCTTTTTGCTCACAGACAATCATTAAAGTTGGAAAACACCTCCAAGACCACTGAGTCCAAGCTTTGGCCAAATACTACCCTATTAACTAAACCATGGCACTAAGTGCCTCGTCCAGTCATTCCTTGAAGACATCCAGGGATGGTGACTCTACCACCTCCCTGGGAAGCCCAATCCAGTGCTTACGCACCTTTTGAGAAGAAATTCTTCCTGAAATTCTTCCAGTCCAATGTGAACTTCCCCTGGCACAACCTGAGGCCATTTCATCTTGTCCTGTTGCTAGCTGCCTGGAGAAGAGGCTGACTCACCTTGACACAACCTCCTTTCAGGTAGTTGCAGAGAGAGATAAGGCCTTCCTGGAGCCTCTTTTTCTCTGAGCTCCCTCAGCCACTTCTCCTAGGACTCACTTCTCTAGACCCTTCATCATCCACCACCACTCTCTGGGCCTGGCCGTTCAGACAGTCTTTAACCTAGCAAATAGTACAAGTGAAGTTGTACATGGGACATGGTGGAGTCACCAGCTCTGGAAGTGTTCACGAGGCATCTGAATGTGGCACTTGGTTTAGGGGTGATTATGGTGGTGCTGGGTTGGTGGTTGGAGTAGATGATCTTGAAGGTCTCTTCTGACCTTGATAATTCTATGATTCTGAAACACAATAATGTGAAACTGGTGTACACAGAGAGAAAAAAAACCAGTAATCCCAGAGAAGGTCATAAAATACCCATATAATTTGCTCTATGAAGAATCTTGTCACAGCCAGAGCTGAAAGGAGAACTCAGCTTAGCTGCCACCAACAAAGAAGCCTTCAGGGAAATGCTGCTGTTGCATGCAGGAATTCTTGGGCATGTGTTTCTAAGCTACTTCTTTACAAGATTAAAGACTTTGAATATCCTCTTGATACAGGCTTTGCTAGCACGTACAGTGGGCAGGCTTACCAAAATCAGAGACATAAAGAACAATCTGGATATACAGAATCTAATTACAGAAACACTGCCAATCACAAGAAAAGGCTGAATAAAGCCAGCAAATACAGTTTCCTCTAGGAAGTTTTTTCTCCTAGCTTTTCAATATTTGCACTAATATTCTGTGATTACCAGCAAATTATCAAAAGAAAAACTTTGCTTTCTACCAGTTTCTGCCTTTTTCATGTTTCATGCATATTTCTTCGAAAACACCTTCTCTAACCGGCAGTAAGATGCTCAATTCTTGATGAAAGCAATGATACATGAATACAAAGAATCTACATTTACTTTCCTTATCTTGGGCTCATTTTGCCAGCCTTCAGAAGAATTTCATTAATCACTGAACAAAAGTTACAAAGCTGTAGAGGTTGGAAGGGACCTCGGGAGGTTGCCTGGTGCAGCCCCTGGACCAACCTCAGTCAAGAGCCGGCTGCCTGGGGCCTTGCCCAGGCAAGTTCTGAATTCCTCTGGGGACGACGATAACAGACTTGCAGGGCAACTTGTCCCAGTGTTTGACCTCACATTCTGAAGATTTTCTGCCTTATATTGAATTGGAATTTCCCTTGTTTCAACTTGCAAAATTAAAAAATATCAACTACGGCTATTTGAAGCCTTAAGAACTGCAAGTGTTGGCAAATCCCAGCTCCTCAGCAGGCAGACGGGAAAGGTGAACTGGGGAAGAAAAAAAGTCTACATCAACCAAGTTAAGTAGTAGAGACATACACATGGTCATTCCCACTGTTACCAGAGCCAATCTGTGTATTTTGGCCAAGGGCCTAGGGAGCTTTTGACCGTGGCTCCAACCTGGAGCCTGGGTCAGTGCCGTGAGGAGCCTCTGTTTTGTCTGCATTTGTATCCAGCTGTACCACTAATCAACTCTTTAGGAAATTTTTAAGTTTCACACACTGTGGATTTTGAAGATTAAGGGCTCAAAATATGTTGCCTGGATACAATTGGTTAGATAAGATTTCTGAAGAGAAGATTATGCAAAGAATTACCAGATGAAAATGAAACAGCTCAGGAAATGCTTCTGAATTGCTTGCACCATTAAATTTGTCCCTGATGTTTCTCTTTTCAACTGCAGAACTATTTCTTTTTTTAAAAAGTCAAACTTCAAAGGAAATCAAATAAACCCTGGTCAACAGCACAACAGAAAGAACAAATGTTTGAGTTGGTCTGAACATTTTCAAGTTTTGTTGAATTATACAGGCTGTAAGCCTGTATATCAGAAGGTAACATGTCTACAGTTTGACAGTAATTTCTAATATAATATTGATCCAAGTAAAATATGCCAGTATATTTTCATCTCAAGACAGTGTCAGTTGAGAAATCTATTTCTTAAAAAAGATTGGAAGATTTTGTCAAAACAATAACATTAAAAGACAATATTACAAGCTATTTCCCAAAGCAGGAAGAATGTCAAATGTATAAACTGTATTCATCAGTTTGTATAAATCAGATGGAGATAGTTTGTCCCTTACCTCATTTCCATCAGGAAAATCTAGTACAAGTTGTGAATCACAGATTTAGGTTGCAAGTGATAGGATCTTACTTTTTTTTTATTTTCAGTTGTCTCTGCTAGAGATCAATCAGACCATTTTTAGAACAAACTTTAAACAGATCAATCAGCTCAAGTCACACTATTTGCCCATTGAAACAAAAATGACAACTATATTCACCTACAAAACAAAAAATAACCCCCAAAAGCTGCCTATCTATCCAGTGCTTACTCAGTTCACTAGTGGCCACAATCTCTTTTTCATAACAGCATAGGGATGTTTCCTCTTCCACAGGAAAGTCACTTGCTGGTTTTTGCACACCCTGCCATTTGTTTCATCAGGAGGTTCCAACAACACCAGCACAACAGTAACAAGCTGGTTTTGGCCTGCAAAGGTATCACTGTCTAAGTCTAGATTCTTACTCTGCTTAAGATGAGTCTGTAAAGAAATGTGATTTTAAATGCCGACAAGTCAAAGAGTTCAACCCTAAGATGAAACTGAAGAACATGCAGAAAAAACAGACATCCTGAAGACCTTCCTTGAAACTTTTACAGCCAAGACATGAAAGTCTTCCAGAAAACTTCTCAGGCTTTTGATATAAGGCAAATATGAACAACAAAACACATTCTTTAGGATAAAAAACATTCAAAATTATGGCTTTTGGTGTTCTAATTCTTGAGATCCCTTGGATTGTTCTTCATTACAGTCATCTTGATGACTCTTCACCCCAAGACAGATGAACAAAGTGGATTACAAGAGGACAACTGAATCTTTTGAGGTCAAGATTGTTAGGGAACAGGAACCATGGATCTTGGACTTGCTGTACTAATCCTTATGAAAAATTCAGTTTGAGATATCAGATCACTGAGGTACTTAAGTTACAAAAAGGATATGGTATGTCTGGAACAACCATTAGGTGATAATATGATAAAAATGCTAAATTTTATCAGAATTAGATTTCCAGAATATGCAGTGAATCTATTTAGATAGAGTTCTTCTCTGAACCTACATCTCATCAGCTTGAAAAGATAAGCAGGAAAGTGGGAGAAACAAGCATGCCCAGCTGATTCAGGCAAAACACGACCTCCATGCAACACATGACTCCTGGATTTCTTTGTCCCTCAGTCACATTAACAACTGCATTTCTTCATCCACTAAAACCTACAAATTTGCTGGGATTTTGAAAATCTATGGCCACCACAGACACTTTGACTTCGTGATTACTGTTCATCATGCCATTCTGGCCTCACACTGCTAACAAAACAATGCCTGTAATGCAGCAAGCACGAATTGGACCATTTCAACAGATAGCTTGATGCTCTTTTATTATTATCAGCTCACAGACTATACACAAAATAGTGATGAAGACCCCGAAATCCAACTCAGTTTAATCTGCAGCCAAGGCATGAGTAGAACCATCTGGTACTTGAGACAGGAAGACTGTGCATGAGAAATGAATAAAACATTAAATACACAGCAGGTAATCAAATGACTAAAGAAGTTCTGAAGGGCTATTATTATTATTATTATTACTATTGCTATTATTATTGTTGTTGTTATTATTATTGGCAGGTAGTACTAAATTAGTCTGTCTGCTCCTAAACTTATGTCTCTCAGTTGGAAATACAACATGCAGTTCTTGTGCTGCAAGGCTGAATTAAACTGCATTTTAAATTCTACACCCAGGTAAAAACTTCCTACAAAACTTTACAGGCAAAAGAAAAGAATACTTGGTTCTTATTAATTTTCATATTTCCAGTTTTGTCTCAAAAAGGAAATACTAAAAAGCCTATGATCTGTCAACCCACTCCAGTTCTAAGTGGTTCATTTCCAAGTTAGCCAGCACTTGATCTCTGTTTTTTTATATAAAGCCACTGATGAATGCAGCAGAAGGAGCCTGGCCATTTACCTTTTGGGAGGGTAGAACATAATGTTACCAAGGATCCTACCATTTTATATATAAAAGGCCCAGGCAGGAAGACCCAGCAAGCCTGTAATTTTTTTTTTTTTTTTTTAAACACTTGAAAGACTTAAAGTGCTAGAGGGTGTACTGTCAAAATGCTTACATAACCTGTTACGCTTCCACAACAGGGCTTTTCTCTGCTCTAAATAATCCAATGAGAGTTTGGGAGCCAGGAGCCAGGGTAGGCAGCAGACAGGCTGCAAACAGGACTGGAAGAGGAACTGGACAGACACTCAAGCACCCTTTAGTCCAAGTCTCCCAAGTCTTCTGGAAAGGACACTGGGGGAAATGCACCATCCTCAGAACCCAAATATCTTTATTTTGACGGACGCTCCCAAAACAGCCATGGTAACCAGCACAGCAGAACTTCCATGAAGAAAATGCTAATTGCCCATTGTGAGTAAAAGAAAGATTAGATGGATTGGTCTAAACAGAAATGTAAGTGGAATGGAGCTGTGAGTTTTACCTTATGCACTGCCGCATATTTACCTGCCGCAATTGCAGAAAGACTGAGAGCAGGGATTTCAGTGCTTACTTTAAAGTTTTTCTCAACAGCATTTTTCCAAGGAAAAGGGCTGTTTTCAGGTGATGCAATTTTCAAACCATTACTTTGAAATCACTAAAAAGAGAAAAAGCAGGACGAAAAACCAAGCCAGAGATAATTCCAGCACTGGTATTTGGTATGCCCAGCAATGAGCCCACATACCTCAAACAGAAAGGGAAGCGTCTGGTTTTTGTACAAAGTCTGCACTGCAGACAGAGATGTGCCCATGCATTAGCCCAAAGAGAAGGAGAAGGTTGACTGCCTCCCAGCTTTCAGGAACTGCACCACCTATGGCCTTGCCTGCTCCCATAAAGGCTGCAGCTGGAGTGCCGGCTGCTACGTGGGCTCCTGAGGTCTGTTACTTCAAGGGCAAAGCCATAAATGAGGATTTAAAAAAATAAAGCAAAAGTTGTGGAGCTAACACACAGTATGTTGACACATATGTTTCATTTCCCCTTCCTCCTCTCCCTCACTGGTATTATTTATTTAGACTATGAGCACTCTGAAGAAGGAACAGCCCTCCTCCCTATATTTGGGTGCTGACAACCCAACCTTCACCAGGTACCATGAGCTGACCAGAGCAGGCCATGCTGTCAAACAGGGTCAGATGTTTGTCAACAGATAAGCATGTTAG
Organism: Pachyramphus minor; assembly: GCA_013397135.1. Lineage (NCBI taxonomy): Eukaryota > Metazoa > Chordata > Aves > Passeriformes > Tyrannidae > Pachyramphus > Pachyramphus minor. Next base: position 21,314 of record VYXB01004400.1, read on the forward strand.
TCTCTCCAACGAGTTTACTCATTAATTAAGAGATGTTACCAAACAACCAAAACAAACCACTACAGGCCAGTAAGAGCTTGCAAATAAATAAATAGTACAGTTTGTTCACAAGCTTAAAGATGAGTACACTCAGCTGTCTGAGATGATGGGAAGAGGTTGGCTAGCACAATGAAGGCAGTGAGAAGACCTGATTTAAATTAACATCGTATTTTTATCCTATTCTGCATTGTTTTATGAAGTTAAATCTTCAATTTACAGCTTGCTTTCTTTCTCAAAGAAAGCTACCTAACAGTGAGCACTGAATTATCAAAATATATCAACATGCAGCTATATACTGTGACATTACATTTGGTACATTTCTCTTTGTAAGAAGATAAACAGATACAGCATAAATATTCTAATTACAAAAAATCATTATTTCTGTCACTCTTGGCTTGGATGACATTGAGGATCCAGAGACAAAATAAGAAAAAATCCTGTTCCAATTAAACAAAGAGCAGTTTCACCTGGGCCCCCACAGAGGTTGTCCTGCTCCTCTCCTTCAACTCCTGGTCAATACCTCCTCCTCCTCCCCCCTCCAGTTGGATTAGTAGATTAATTTAAAAAACTTAAATTATACGAGGCTTAAAAGCAAATAGCCCTCATGACCTAGCCTCCAACTCAGAGGGTTTTGATTTGTCTGCTGAAGGACTTCACCTCATTTCAGATCCCTCCAACTCCATCCTTCTCCCTCATGACATTCAGACACAGAGGATGAAATTGTGCCATGCAACTCAATGGATTCAAGAGAAGTTTCCTCTTGGTGTAATTTAGATGCTCAGATACAGCAAAAGGACAAATGCACTGCCACATTGCCAGGGAAAGGGTCTGTGTCAGGGTTTAAGGATCTGGTCAGAGACAGCAGGGCTGAGTTGGGGAATCACTGACAGAAATACATCAGGGGGGCACACAGAGAACTAATATGTGCCTTATGCCATGGCCACTGACATTATTCCAGGGGTCAAGTGAAAAAATTTATTATTTCTAGCATGTCTATCAAACAGAGCTGGCAGCAGTTCTTCACAAGACAGTTAAATTCACTCATCAACTCATAATCCCCCTGCTTTCTCTCTGCCAGGGACTCTGGTGTTTCCGTTCTTCGTGGAGATGCTATCTGTCTCCCAGTCCTATGCCAGACAAAAAGTCTTTCAAGGTTATTTTAAACCAATCTGGACAGTCATCAAGATACTCCCATAAGGGATTACAGATGAGATTAACATTAGTTCTTACAACTCAGCGAAGAAATCTAAAGGTGACAGTGGAAAAGGCTCAGAGAACATCAGAAACAGGGAATGCAAGAAATAGAAATACATTGACAATACACTCACATCTGCAACACAGCATTCACTCTTGGTCAGCCCATCTCAAGGATTTAGAAAAATAAGAACAGGCACTGAGAATTAAAAGGATGCCTGTGAGCTTCCAGACATATCGGTAGACCGAATATATCAGGACACATTAAAAAAAAAAAGTGTTTAATGACAGAAATGACAGAGAAAACAACAACTATTCATCATTTTTCCCTACCAGAGAACTAATGAGCATGCTGTGAAATTATCAGCTAGACAACTTAAAAGAGAGTATTTTTTCCATGTGCTTGCTGTAAGATATTGCAGGCACAGCCTTGGGTATCGCACAGCTTTAAAAAAGACTTAAACAAATCCGTAGGGTTTAGGCTGGTGGTGGCTATAACCTGCAGTGGGGCTGGGGTACAATGCCTGGCTCCAGTAGTCCTGAGCTGCCAATGGTCCAAAGGGAGGAGGAAGAGTATACAAAGGGAAGGAGCAGCACCTCACCCTCAGACAGATTTTTATACTTTCCCCCTCCATGGTGGTTTTGGCTGGAATAGAGTTCATAGAGCTGTGTGGGCAGTGTTCTGGATTTGTGTTGAGAACAGTGTTGATGGCACAGGCATGCGTCTGTTACTGCTGAGCAGTGCTCACACAGCATCAAGGTCTTTTCTGCCCCTCGCCCCACCACACCAGTGAGGAGGCTGGGGGTGCACAAAGAGCTGGGAGGGGACACAGCTGGGACAGCTGACCCTAACTGACCCAAGGGACATTCCATACCATATGGTGTCACCCTCAGTATATAAAGCTGGGGGGAAGAACGAGGAAGGGTGAGACATTCGGAATGCAAGCATTTGTCTTCCCATGTCACCATTATGCCTGATGGAGACCTGCTTTCCTTGGGATGGATGAACACCTGCCTGTCCATGGGAAGCAGTAAATTAATTCCTTGGTTTGTTTTGCTTTGCTTGCATGCGTGGCTTTTGCTTTACCTATTAAACTGTCTGTACCTCAGCCCATGAGTTTACTCACTGTTACTCTTTTGGGTCTCTCCCCAGTCCCACGGGAACAAGAGAGTGAGCGCTGTGTGGGGCCGAGTTGCTGGCTGTGATTAAACCACAACATCCCCTAAACACCACCTTACTGACCAGTGTAAGAGAGAATCCTGGGACGGCAGGCATCCAGCCATACTCCTACAGATGTTTATGTCCATGCATGGAATCAAACCTACAACACAGTTTATCTAAGGGCAGTTCCAGCCCAGGGGGACCGGCAGGACAAGGACATCTTTGCCACAGCTTTGGAAAGTAGCCTGCTTGTGAGCAGGAGCCCTGTGTGCTTCCTACATATTGCCAATACAAATCCTTCAGCGAGCATCCAGTGGCTGGAGGTGTGCTCACCACCCATTCCAGGCCACAGGTGAAATCTTCCCTCACTGATGCACTCCAGGGGTGCTCCCAACTGCTGTGCCCCTAGAAAGATGTGATGCCAACAGCCAGCAAAGTTGCAGGAGATGTCCCTTCCCCCAAGGACCTATGCTTTGGTAGAGGCCTGACCCAGCCACCATTTTCTGGATTCACACCAGGCAAGCTCCTCAACCTCCATCCTCCACCTCCAGGAACAGCCGCAAAAGAAGCCTTATACACGGCAGGCAAGTCCTCCTCCTTCCTAGCAAGGTAGGAAGAAAAAGAGTTAAAGATGGGAGGGCATGGTGAGAGCAGGGACTCAGGAAGCCTGGCTGGAAAAAGAGCAAAGACATGCTGTGATAACTTGGGGAAACAGGATGTTGCAAAGAGGCCAAATGCCCACGCTGTTCCCATACCCTGATGCGATGCTGTCCAGGCTCTCCACCCCCCCGAGGTTTGTCTTTATTTTTAACAAGTGCAAAAAAATCCCCAAGGCAACACTGTACTGACAAATATAAATGACTCAGCTGGAGATGGACTGGCTGAGTAAGCCCCAAGACCAATTTTCTCTCTAGCTCTTCTCCTCTCAGAGGTAATCTCATGCCTTCACAATAACGAGATCAAGACGAAATACATCTCTGGTCTGTCTGCTGGGCTGGGTCAACAAAACACTTTGCATCTCCCAGAAGCATCAAAAACTATTGCAAGGCAGGACATTTTTCTCTTAGTCCCCTACAGCTCTAAATAAGCCTCTGTTACTTCAAGTAGTGAAAAAGTACTGACAAAATCAATCAAATTGGCCCTGACATTAGTATTCTCCTAGCCACTATAATGGTGATTGAAATCCAATACCCTTAGTAGTCCCACATAAAATGGGCTACTTCCAAAAAACTTTTCTTGAGTAAATAGAGGAAGCTTGGAACTGTTCAAAACTTGCTTCAGTTTAAGAGCTGCACAAGTAAGGGAAGAGTATTACGAGGTCTTTCAGTTATAAGTTCAGAGCACTGAAACTGCCAAGGATATGGGGTGCCCCCTTCCCAACAGTCTATCAGGAGGCCGCAAAAAAAAAAAATGCACAAAATCCTATTCACCAGCAAAGGTATCTACCTACCTGAAGAACATGCGTGTTTTCACACAAGTAACATCTTATTTCACAGAATCACAGAATATCTTGAGTTGGAAGGGACCCACATGGATCATCGAGTCCAACCTCTAGCCCTGCAGCGGACCATCCCCACATCATGTGCCTTAGAGTATCATCCAAACACTTCTTGAGTTCTGTCAGGCTTGGTCCTTTGACCACTTCCCCTGGGGAGCCTGTTCCAGCATCGCCTGGGTAAAGAACCTTTTTCAAATATCTAACCTAAACCTCCCCTTTGTCTCCTAACCATCCAAACAACAACCAAAATGTTTAAAAATGTGTAGGCATAAATCCAATTTCAGATATTAATTAAGTTTGCATATTTGTAACAAGAAAGAAATTGTCCAAATGATTTTTTCTTCTGAAGACTCATCCAAAGAAACTTGAAGTCAATGAAAACACTCCCTTCTACTTATCACTTTAAGAAGGCTTTGAATGAGGTTCCAATATGTGATTGAGACTCAAGGAAACACATATACTCTCTTTCATTTTTAATCTCCTACAGATATAGTGCATTCAAAGAATCTAACTGATCTTTTGCTAATGATGTAATCAAAAAATCATTCTTAGAGCAAATTAAGTACATTAACACTAACCATATTTAAAGATCCCATTGAAATGAACCATAATATTTATTTCCTTGCCATTAGGAAAGATTAATCTCATTACTAAAAACAGAGTGGATGCAAGGCTTTGCCAGAACAACCTCTCAAGACTTTATTTCTTGCTTTCATTTTCTATCATTGGTTTTCCCCCAATGTACTCTAGTCCCATTAAAATTGACATCTCTGAAAGTGACTGCCAATTTTAAAATTGGGCACATTTCTGTTGCTCAGCTTAGGAGACATTAAACTTTTGCAGAGAAATGCACAAACACCTGTATGCACAACTTCAGCCTTCAATTAATAATGACTTTGTAATATACAGCTTTGCTGGAGGCATTCTCTACATTTTTTTCAGCAACTGAGACACTCGAGGGGAAAAAAGAAAACAAACCAGCAGAAAATACCATCACTCTGAATAAGAGGACAGTTTTCTTAGCCAGTCTGTAACAGACCTAATCCTTAAACATTGACTGGGTCTATAAATCGCACTTTCTATAGGTTTGTGAAGGGCAAGGATAACTACATGTTTACTGTGAAGCAAACACAGAACACATGGAGCAAGAAGATTCATAACTTAAAGTGTAGGGCCAAAATAACAGGTGTTTTAAGCAGTTCAACTTCTGAGTAAAAAAGCCATAGCCAACAGCTCAAATGCATTTATGTAAGCAGCTTTCCCAAACTCCACCAAGATGCTTAATCATGTCTGAGTGAGGATGAGGCAATAAGGGCTTGTGCAATGACGTTGCACCAGGTGACGCGAATGAGAGGGAACCGGAGAAAAAACATCCAAGCAATGGTGACCCAGAAGACACAAAAGTAGATAGAAAAGGGAAAGAGAGAATTGGTGGGGTCCTCACTGGCATGGATGGAGGCTCACTTCCTAGAGTACTTCACAGATGTAGACAGACCACATGAAGACGGCCGGTCTGTCCTCATGTCCTCTGGTATGCTGGTCTGACCTCATGTCCTTCCCGCCAAACTCTACAGCCATCAGCCTCAAATATTTTGCAAGGAACATGCTCTGGCTCCTTTTTGTTTTCTACACTTCTTCACCTTCTCTACTGCTTTGGTTTGCGAAGCCAAAACCTCTGATCAAGCACCAGATTAAGAGAATGCACATTACAAAAGCATTCTTTATTCCTGCATTTGAACAAAGCTGACATTTCACATACATTCATAATACCCATCAGCTAAAAGGGTTTACAGGACAGACACACTCCCCCCAGGCTATTGTTTCCGTAATGGATTCTTTAATAAATCTATATGCCAGTAAAGGATGGATTGTAGATATTTAAACAGCAAAACTAATTAACTAAACATAACTACTTCCTTTGAAGCTTTAATAGATGGTAAAAATTTCCATTTATCTATTTTCATGTGTGAATTGAAAACATTTGTAAAACAGTATTCTTCTGTCATGGAAATTAAGAATGGTATTTTCAAGCTAAATCATCAGAATTCCTGAACTGAAGTGAGGGCTGCTAGCTTCACTGTTGTGCTCTGGCAGGTCCCTGGGATTAGATGACAGATGACTCTTCATCTCTAATTTTTATTGGATTTGGAGATGTGTTTTTCACTTTCTCAGAAATGCCTCTCTGTATAAAGAATACATTTACCACCTCTCCACTTGTACCTCCATTTCAGGAGATTTGTAGCTTTATCAACACCAGTACACATCAGTACTTAGAAAGATTTCAATATTGGACATATTTATTAGAGTTTCTGTTAAGTTTGCTCTCCCCAAAATTGAAATATTCAAATTGCTATCGCATATACAACCATACTTTCTGAGGTCCATGCTGTTCCTCAAGGAACATTACTGGTACAAAGAAAACTCACCCTTTTGCCAAAATAACTTAAGGCAAACTAATGTCTTAATTCCTTTCCAGAGCCAGCCTGCTTAATTTCAAGATAAAGTAAAAAAAATGTTTGAGACAAGCTCACATTTTGCACCTCTTGCTGCCTTTGTTGTTGCAAGAAAGATGCCACATCCTCCCACCTTCTCTGTCTTGTCCAAAACTGATATGCTCTCAAACATTGAACTTTCAGTAGATTTATTCTCTCCAAGGACTGAGAAAGGTGCAGCTAGACCTGGCTTTGCCTCCACTAAAGCTGAGACCTCGGTTTGCCCCTCCAGGAAAGGGCACAGATCTCTGTCAGCCCAGGTCACAGGGAGGGTGCAACTTCAGGAAAGCAAAGACAAAGATTTTTATTGAAAATTGCTGCTTAGGCACCTTGGTGGTAGCTTAAAGGAAAAAAAAGAAAGCAAAAGTTAAAGGGAGGAGATGACAGATAAACCTTGTGGGTCTACAGAAATTAGCCTGCAGAGCCAGAGCTTGGAAGAGCAAGAACAACTACAGGAATACATGCAGAGATGCAATATGAAAGATTTTATGTTCATATACAGAATGACAGAAAAAAAAAATCAATAACAACTATACACTTTGGTCCTCCACGTTCACCCTGTGCCATGTGCCACTGGAATCCACAGCATCTCCAAACAAAAGGGACCCTGGCAGCTCACACCAGACACTGGGGACTGGGAAAAGGAGGGGAAAACAAGGAAAGAGGAGCGAAAACCAAGGTGATTTTACTGTATCAACTGTTAAGATAAACCAACAATGCCACCATCTATCTGCTCACACCTAATACTCCCTGACGGTTTTCTGACTGTGTACTTTCTTATGGGCAATGGACCTAACACTGTGTAGGGATATTTGAAAGGTAACCTGAACCCAGGAACTCTTGTAGCTGGGCTGATCTCCAGGCTTGCTGCCCTCACTGTTGGCTGTGTCTTCACACAAAACCTCAGAAAAGGGCTGATGCAGATCAGTCTTCTCCCAGAGGGGAAGCTTTTGTGCACATTCCTCAAAAAGCATGATAAAGCAGCATGGAAGGGGACATGTGAGGTATTGCAGTCTGTCTGCCCACACTGTGAGTCTGGAGAGAGGCCATCTGGGTTACTGGCAGCAAGGGGTTTCCATGAGCTCCCCATTCTATTGCTTTTTAGTCATGTCGATTAATTCAAATAACCTCCCCAAAAAAGAATTCATCACTGTTTCTAGTGTTTTCCAAGCATTTGAAAGTTTCAGATAAACTGATGTTATTGTAAAACATATCAGTTAAGGGGAAAGAAATAAAACACCAAATCAGAACAACGTATAAGTATGTGAAAAAAGCTGCTGCCTGCAAAAGCGCTCCATTTAGTGGCTGCTTACAAAATGTGCTCTCCTGCTGAAACTGGTAATCGTGATTTCCCTAGCTAGTTTAAGAAGTGCCACGCCAAATTCTCAGTCCTACCCCTGAATCACTGGTTGCCACCCCATCTGCTGTGCTGAGGGCAATATACTGGGGAGAGAAACTGTACCAGGGCCAGAGGTAGCAAACACATCAGAAGAGATGTTCAGGTGTGGAATCTTTTTCACCCTGCTGATGAAACAACATGAACACTCCTCACGTTCAGCTGGGTGAACCAACTCCCTGACTGACTGCAAAAACAACAGTATCCATATAAGGGACATTTCAGGGCTGCATGGCCAGTGCAACAACCCCAATTTATTGCTGGTTTAATTCTCTGAACCACACCCTTAGAAACTCAGATAAAGAACTGAGCCATGCAAGGAAGAGTCAGGAACACACAGCTGGGGATGGAAGCAGGTCAATGCCACAGTAGCAAACATTTGAAAAGTTTTAAGTGTAATGCAAGCACACCCCAAGTTCTACAACATGCATTAACTCAGCCCAGATCAATACGCTGAAGTGTCTAGATCATGGAAAATTGCGTTTCCACATTGCAGCACTCAATCTCCTGGAAGAGCCTTGACCTGTAAAGCAGCCTTATGCTAAGAAATATGTTTTAACTCCTGCATAAGAACATGCAAAGCCATCCTACGGGCATGAGGCATTCAGTCTTGCAACCAAACCTAAGGGTCACTACCTCCTTGCACAATGCAGGCAGTGAGTCAAGTTCCCAAGAGCCTTTCAGAGCTTTCCAAGCTTGCTAATCCCATTTTTTTCTGGGTTTCTTTTTGTTGTGTTTTGTGGCTTTTTTTCCTCATATCTTTGGAACTCTATACAATTTTCTAACTTAGCTAATGAAGATAAGCTTCTTACAGTTCTGCAGATGTTTCTGATTTTTTTGTTTAAAAAAATACTTTTTCAAGAAAGAAAGTCTTTAGGCATTCAAACAACTGGTATTCTGGGTAGCATTGCCAGATTAATTACTATGTTTGAAGAGCACACAATGGAGCAAACTGCTAGTGGAGGAGCAAAGAACCAGCACACTTAGGCTGGAGTCACCAAGACTCAGAAGTAAGAAGGCATAAACAACAGAAGTGATAAACAACAAATTCAAAAAAATCAAATTTGTTACTAATAGGACAGGGACTGAACACAGAAGGAAACGGTATTGTAAAAAAATCTTAAATAAACTAGAGCATTTGGAAAGGCTGTAGACCTCAGAAAGCAACTCAAACAGCTATGAAATGGATAGGAGAGTCAAGGTATTTAAATGGCCTCAAGGCACAGTAAATACAGCTTGGCTAGGCATAGCACAGGACAAGTCATCCAGATCTGAGATCCAAGAAAACACAAAAAACCCCACAGGATTTGTACAGTTAAAATGTGACCAGCTGCACAGTGTGGACCAAATTTAGCATACCCAGGAATATACTGAATTTGAAGCTTTTAAGACATGTCTATATACAGCTAGTGACAGCATGAAACTAGGGGACTACTTGTACATTAACCCAGTTAATGAATAAGATGCATTTGTTCCCTAAGCAAGGTGTATACAAGTAAAACTGCTGGACTTCAGTCTCTCGTCCTGTGTTGATGCAAATCAGCACTCAGATATGCCCAGCTCAGATATGCTTTGCTCCTGGGCACCACAAGACTCGGTTGTCCCTCTTCTCACCCATCAGAAGGAGTGGGGGGTGTCTGACTTTCTTGCTCCTCACTTCAGCTGTAAGATCATTGCTCTTGCTATCAAATCAACCCAGTCTTTGTTCAGGACAGGTACTTTTAACTTCTGCAGAATTTCCCACTCCCACACAAAATCCAAGAGACAGTGTGTATGAAAGATTTATATCCATCCTTTGTACAGCAACACAAGGTTATATAAAAGCTGGGATATGCAGAATACAAAGCAGGTAAGAAGCACACTTTAACTTGTAGGTGACATAATTAACACTGAAAATTCAAGGTTGTCACTCAGAAGTCTAGCGCTTAAAACAAAAAAAGGTGGCTTTTTTCTCAATTGTGGCACAGTTTGCAACACTGAGTGAGATCCTGGCCCTGTTCCATCACTGAGCATTTGAAGTTGGTTTCACTGGGGCCATTGCATGTTGACAATAACAAGACAAGCCTCAGCACAATGGGTGCAGTTTCACAATGGTTTTACACAGATCTTAAATACCAGTTGTCCTGCAAAAGAGACCCCCAACGACTCAAGTTTCCCATGACCTTGCTGCCACCCAGAGAGCCGACCTGGAGACCTAGAACACACAACACGCAGCATGGCCACAAGGGAGCAGTTATCAGAGCTCAGGTGGAAGAGGTCAGGAGGCCGAGGGCAGGAAAGTCCCGATCAGCTCTGGCTGCAGTTTCACATCACATTGGCTTCAATGACAAAACCATCTTGCTGGGTTGTTCCTCCAACCTCAGCACTTCTGCCTTGTGCTGGAGTCCTTCTGCTGACACAACTGCTTTCCAGTCTACTCTGTAAACTCCATCACAGAAAAGGTAAGCACTTGAGATGACATCTTTTCTGGAGCATACATTTAGTCCATGTAAATTAAAAATAATCTGCCTCTGTCGTGGCATCGCATGAAGTCAGTGCAACCACAAAGAGGTGCACTGCAGCACAAGGATGGGCTTTTCTCACTGAAAACTCTTGCCAAGGCCAACATACAACACAATTACACAGTAATATTCTCAAAGTATATTGTTTTTTCATATTAGTGCAACAAAGGTATGTAGCACTTTCTACTCTTTGGATTATGTCGTGCCCTACACAGGATCCCTGTCCTGGAGAACCATGTAACTGAGTGAGAACTGAGACATACAGAACTGTCTTTGGGTTCCAAAGAAAAAGCTAGGAAAACACTATAAGGGAGGGAATCTATATCATATAGCTTTAATCACCTAAGAGGTGTAAGTGGAAGCCAGACTAGTATCCCTGTAGTAAGTGAGGAGGTAGAATGGCATCATCCAAGAACACTCCACCTGTTTCTTTTTCTGCTGTCCATGCTAAGAGCAGGGATGTTCAGCATAGCCTAAATGCCTAATGTGAGAGGAATCTTCTCTAAAGGTCTGAACACACCTGAGAAAGGGGAAAACAAAACCAAAATCACAAACACCTTTCTCAGTCTATTACCTCTACTGCTCAGAATTAGAAATTAAGGTTTTGGGGATGGCAAAGGTCAGTAGACAGTCAGTAAAAAAGCACAGTATAAAGCCAGCAAAAGGAAGCACTCAAAGATACAAGCAAGTCCATTTTATAAACAAAGGGAATAATAAAAAAAGAGGGAAAGGGAGAATGATTTATCCTTTCAGCCAAAAGCCCAAAGCAATTAGATAATGTTTCTTTAAAACTAAGGCTAAGTTTCTTTAAAACTAAAAGGCTGTATCCCATGCATTACCCCTCAAAACAAAGTCAAATGCTTTTTTACAGCTTGAAAGGAGCCTTAATTAAAATTTCATTTCACATGGTATCTAGCTCTGCATCCTTGTTGAAACACATTCCCTGTTAACATATCTCACAATTACTCAAGAACATCAAAAATTTAGGAGGTAAAGGGCTCTTTTCTGTACTCTGTGAGTGCTAAAAGAATGACATCTCCTTCAAAGCTCCTTTAAAAGAAATTAAGCCATTAATATGACAGTTCTTGATACCAAATTAAAGTCTACCTGGAAGCCTGAGCTGCAGTATGGCTGCCCAGCAAGGTCTGAAAGTATTGAGGAGACAGATTTCTCTGGCAGTTTTGGTACAGTGGGGCATTTTTCCTATATGGTGATATAATAAACATCAGTGGGTGATGATAGCACATGAGCCACAATCTAGTCTCATACTATGCTGGCTCAGAGATCCTTCACCCCAGAGGGAAGACCATGCCACGACCCCACAGGCCAAGGCATCATCATTCCATTTTCCCTTTGTTGTTACCTCTACATCATGAACAACAAAAAACATGAACCAGAGGTGAACACGTCAAACCAGGCCTAAAAAGACAGGTTTCACTTGGCTTTATTTGCTGAAGCCCCGCCCAGCCCACAACCACAGAGAAGCAGAGAAGGTTCAGTCTCTAACAAGGGAACTAGAGGAACAAAGAATGGACTTTGACTCCAGCACAAATCTTCTTGAGCACTCGATGTTTAGTCAGTGTTACTGGACATTAATAATACTGCCTATCCTGGCAGGCAGCAGCTGGGCCCACTTCTCACAGTACATCACCACTGCTGCAAATAAAAAGACAGACATTTGAAGGTAATGTACACAGGTAATGTAGGCTTCAGCTTCATGGTTTGCCCACATTCCAAGCCTGACTCCATTAACTGAGGCAGAAAGATCTGGAGCACGACCAGTGAACACAGAAATCAGACCACTCTCCCTACACAGCATTAGGGTGTGAAAAGCTTTGGCCCTGGTGATGGAAACACTCCACAGTTTGTTACAGACAGATAGGTTGAGCCCGATTAACCTCAGCAGCTTACAACGTGCCAGGCTGAGGTGCAAGGGCAGGCAACAGGGATTCCAACTGATGCAGCAGTTGAGCAGTGCCCTGGATAGCAATGGCTTTTAAGCATCTTCCTCTTCTCCTCCTCATCTGGTTCGTTACTGAGATAAACCCAAAGGAATTATGACAGTGACACTGGCAAAGCCTGGAACTACTGTCCCAGACATCCCACCTCTTTGCTGCTGAAGGTAAAAGGTGATGCAAGCTGCACCATGCTCAGGAAAAATGGTAAGTACTTTTTGGGCCCTGTGAAGTAATTTAAGTCCGAGTTTCCTTAGGAATAGTAAAAATACCAAGCACTTGAATAGTATCAGTGTAAGACATCATACAAATGAAAAGTGCAGAATTAGATTCTTTACATCATTGCTGATTTCCTCCTATATTTCACAAGGGAACACCTTCCAAAGTAACAATTGGAGATTATGATTGGCTTTTGTAATTTTTAAGTTGTTCCCACATGAGGTATTCCCACTAAACACTTGAAGATTTAAGTTGACGAGAAAACAAAAAACGTCAGTGAGCACCAATGGACTTCTGCACAGCTCCAAGTGTATACCAGAGCAGAAAACCTCTGCAGAGCAACTTTGGCAGCCTTGTGACACAGCTGAAGTACCTTATGGCTGATATTAAACTTTGGCTTGTAAAGATTTGAAATGTTTCGCTGCCTGCCTGACAGTCTGCTCTGTAGCAGCATTTTAAATGGGGACACAGAGGAGCCACTTGTCTCTCTCCTGCTGACCGACAAGCCGCAAACAGCTGGTCGTGCTGGGTCAGAATCCATTTTGCCCATTCCTTCAGAAAGAAGAGGGATGTTTGTGCTAGGGACACAAAGGTTGATCTGTTCAGAGCTGGCCACAGTCCTCCAGCCTGGCTGACATAGGCTGGCGTCAAAGGGGGAAGGGTAAAAACAGAAGGGTTGTCACACTTCCCCAAAGACTGTTCTTAGCAAATGTCGTTATTTAAAAATACTGCACTTTGAGGATACTTGTGTGAAGTGCTCATGGAAATCTCAACTCTGTAAACTGGAGTTTAATTTATATATTCAACATTGTCACTCTTAAAAAGAAGTTAAACAGGGCTACATTTTTCCCAGCAGAAAAACCTATGATCTGCAAAACACTGCTTCTCCTTGGCAATCACTACCATTTGCTTGTTTGTTTTGCTGCAGCATAGGGAGGGAGGCTAATAAAAACATGAACACTTTTTCTCCTCACCTTGAACGGGGACAGACTCAACAGCAAGAAGCTTTATATAGTACAGTCAGCACAGGCATGCCCACAGGAGAAAGAAAACAAAATCAGGGCTCTTCTACTTGCATAGTCTTACCCAAACTTAGCTTCAATGAAACCAATGCGAAAGACTTACTTATGCAGAGGTCATCCTCACTTATGTAGTTACAGGATTAGGGCATGGACAGAGGAGCCTGTACACACTAAACCTCAGCCTACATACACCACGCAGAGCAGGACGGGGCGTTCTGCCTGGCCTTGCTGCCTGCCCACCCCCCTTCAGCCTATGAAGTGGAAGGTTTTCCCTTTTGCTTCGTGTGTACTCCTTTACTTTCAGGGAGTACCTGTGCACACCAGCCATGGGTCCAGCCACATGGACTCTCTAGCACGAGGCAGCTTGAGGAAGGCTGGTCTGAGGGGAGGCTGCCAGTGCCCTGCACAGCTCCATCCCCTCCACCACTGTACTAAACACAGACATGGTGGAAGGTGGTTCCAGGACAAGAAGCAACAAAGGACAAAGAAGGACAACAAAGCTGATAACGGGTCTGGAGAACAAGTCTTATGAGGAGCTACTGAGGGAGCTGCGAGTGCTTAGCCTGGAGAAAAGGAGGCTCAGGGGAGACCTTATTTCTCTCTACAGCTGCCTGAAAGGACGTTGTAGCACAGTGGGGGTTGGTCTCTTCTCCTAGTAACAAGCAACAGGACAAGAGGAAATGGCTTCAGGTTGTGCCAGGAGAGGTTTAGATTGAATATCAGGAAAAATTTCTTCACAGAAAGGGTTATCAAGCATTGGAACAGGCTGCCCAGGCAAACGGTGGAATCACTACCCCGAAGGTATTTAGAGACATGTGGGTGTGGCACTTAGGGACATGGTTTAGTGGTGGACTTGGCAGCACTGGCTTAACAGTTGGACTTAATGATCTTAAGGGTCTCCTCCAATCTGAACAATTCTGTAATTCCATAAATCCCTCCTGCCTCCAGAGCAAGCTGAGCCTAACACGCCCTCTTTTCTCCAGCCTCATTGGCCACTGTGGCTCAAACACAAGTGTCCTTCAGAAGCAGGAGAGTTCAGAGGGCTGAAGCTACACCACAGGGGTCCTTTAGCCAGAACTGAACCCCAGAGGAGTCAATGGCAGGGGTACTGCAGCTGAAGTGCCGCTGAATCACTTACTTTTTTTTCATCCCAGCATTTATAAAGGAAATAATGTTCAAAGGCATTGAGTTATTATTGCAGAGCTGTGTCTCACTTGACTTTTCAGAACCAGTTATTGTGCTTTAACTGGGTACTCTTTATGTAATACTGAAAAAACTTTCTTTGCAACACTCTTCCAAAGCTGTGATTACAGGTTTAACATTACAGCTTAGTTTCAACTCACTGTTTTCTAATGATGCCTATATTTAAAAGGGAAAAAAAAATCCCATAAGGTAATTGGGTTGCATTCAGGGCTCCTGAGCTAACCCAAATTCTCCCAAGAACTCAGACACAAAATACAGCAGATTTGCTGTACCTTCTTGTGATGATACCATTTTGTCACTTTTCAATCTCTTAAACTGTGGTCACAACTTTGCACCTCTTTAGAGATGAGGAAACCCACCAAGTTTGGCTGTTAGCCAGGTAGCTATCAGCAGCTGATGGAGCCTGCCCAGAAGCACTGTTCATCCCCAGCAAGGATCTGCCAGCATTCAGATAGACAAATCAGCCAGCCGGGATAAAGTCAGCAAGCCAACGTTTTGATTATGCAATTAGTTGTTCAGCTACAACTGCAGGTTTTCCTGCATAATTAGGCTGATGTACATCAAACTTTTTTTGGTGTTGCCTCAAATCCTAAACGATGTAGTCAGAAGCCAGAAAGGAGGCAAATGATATCCAGAAAAATCCAATGGGAAAAGGAGAATTGTGTTGTCGGCTCAGGGGCAAGCCACGCAGAGACTTAGGGTTTGGTGTACTCTGCAAACCCAGAATATCTGATGACTGTCACAGGCTGGCATTATACACTGAAACGGCAGGAAGTTAGTAGCAAACTCAAATTTGTGCTGAAGAACTGTCTATGCATTGACAGTGCCACACCCAGACAAGTGGACACGAACAGCAGGGTCCGGGTGGAGAACACAGGACCTGAGAAAAAAACAAAATTGCAGGTGCAGCTTCCTGTGAGGCATTCCAGTAAGTGAATCAACCCAGAGACTCCTTCAGTACAACTATAATCAATTCCCTTCCATTTTCAAAGAACAATTAACTTAATCTACACAGCACTAACAACAAACAAATTCTGTCTTAGATATGAGCAATGCATGTACAACATGCATGCAAGCTGTATGTGTGTGCCCACTTCCATCTTGTGCCCATGCAATATTGCCGCTAGGCATTTATAGCCGTGCCCACACTAGGGCTAGGTCAGCTCTGGAATTGAACAGTTACATTTTAAGGCATTCCTAAACCAACATCTGCCAATGCAATAGAGAAAATAAAGAAATTAAATAACGTACCACATATTCCCCCCATAGAAATAATTTTCTACCCTTGGTGGTTTCATGAATACTTGATTCCCTCATATATGGAGTTCCACACAAAGTCTTTGATGCAGTCAAAGCTAAAAAAGTAGTGGGACAACTTAATTTACAGCTGCATTGAGGAGATATTAAAATTACACCTAGAAGAGCTATTTTATGCAAGTTTTAGAGCCTTGAGAAGTTTCTTCCTCATTTCCTTCTGTATTCAAGGTTTCCACTGTGAGTCTCACAGAAACAAGGAAGCGTAGCCCCAGAACTATGACTAACTGAAAATATCAAATGTAAACGTCTTACAGGAAATATAATATTTCACTTGTGACTTCTCCACTGGAAGCACATCTATCTTGCCTCATACCAAATATACATCCTTATCCACTTCATACAATGTGCATATTGATAGAAAAGTAATAGAACAAAGTTCTTAAGACGAACAGCATATCTAAAGTTTCCAAAGAACTGTAAAAAACCTCCACTTATTGAAGCTAACTACGTATTTTAACAAAAAGGGACAAAAGTAGTACACTGAGTTGCTCAAAACTTTTTGGCTGTGAAAATTCCTGTGATTAATGTGATGGAACTGCAAAGATTTCTATGAGGAGATGGTACATTGGGTAATTCTCTGCTATTCCATATAGAAAATTCTACTCAGAAAAAGTTTTCAATGCAAGTTCAAATCAGTCTTTTGAAAGCAAATTGCTTTATTCTTAGATACAAAATGCCATTTCAAATTAAAATATCATAAAGATTCCCACAGAAACTTGCATGTTTTCAAGTCAGCTCTTCCCTCAAAAACCAAACAATGTTTGTTCCTCAGTGTTTTGTTAAGAGAGCGAACCTTGAAACCTCTCTAAGGTCTTAATACTATATATGCACATAGACAGAAAGCTCTGGCAGTAGCTGAACAAAAACTCAAGCATTAAATACTAACATTTCAAAGTATGCCTAGCAGAAAAGTTCAATATATATAAAACAAGATCAACACAGAATGATCCTAGCAATGCAGTCCTCACACAGGCAAAGTCCAGAATCAATTTCAGTTTATTTTTATTGGGTGTAATTTATAATATGCCCAGACTCACTATTTATTTCCTCAAGGCTTCACAAAGTGCTGCTCTTTTGACAGTCTAGCCCACGTGTTTATTAAAGTAGATATAACTGAGTGAAAGGAAAACATAAAACCAACAGAGGATCATTTTTAGTTTCAGGGCAATTTTATATGTCATCTCTTAGAACTTCAATTTATTGCTTTCCTTAATGGAGCCTTTCAGGGTTGATTTTAATGTGTTAAGTGGAAATTCCACTGGTTTGTTGCTGCAATGCTTTCTTCACAACCGCTCTATGCTCACACATCACCTAGGTCTGACTTATTTATACAGACAGACATTTACTGAACGGACAGGGAACTTCTTAAAACTAATTGCTTTCACTTGCATTCTTCCTGAATTAAAATGTGGTTTTCTTTCACTGCCTTTTTGGCCTGACACTCCCCTAGAGTTCCACAAACCTGAAGAAGACTGAACTTACCATGAGGGGTTTTTTCCTTTTTTAAGTCAGGAACACAGATTTCCTCCCCAGAGCCAGACAAGAGCTGTGTCTTACAAACATCACAAGAGCATCAGCCTGCAACCCCACCCAACCCAACCTTACTACTCCTTCAAAGCAAAGGGTAACAAAAGCCAGGATAGCAACACTGCCTTCAAGCATATTAGCTGTGGCATTTGCAGGACCTTGAGGTCTGTCAGCAGGTTTAAGTGTTGCTTGTGTTTCTCCTCATCAGTGTGCTTGGGACTTCAAGAATTTGGGCTATGTTAACCATTGGACTGGCCTCTTACCCAGGCTTCTAAAATCTAGATGGGTTTAATTTAGACAGAGCACAGTAATAACACCTGGAGCTCTTAATGAAAGGCCTGCTGTCATCATCCAAGTCATTCCAGCTTGAAGCTTGTTCCCTTCTCTTGCAGTAAGCACATCTTCCTGACTTTGTATTACAGAGCTCACAACCAGCCGCATCCTCAGCTGTGGAAAAGGCTTCCCATGGTGAAGTACAGAATCAGAATGACAGAATCACAGAATGCTAAGGTCGGAAAGGACCACCAGCAGGGTCATCTGGTCCAATCTCCCTGCTCCACCAGTGTCTTCCTAGAGCACATTACACAGGACTGCACCCAGAGAAGGTTCCTGAATATCTCCAGCAAGGGAGACTCCACAACCTCTCCATGCAGTCTTGAGCTAGGACAGCCCACCATGACACCCTCACAGCAGAGACACCCAATGCATAACACAGGCATCAGCTCAGCCTCTCCAGACCTGCCAAAGGCCCAGCATTTGGTACAACCATGACGGCCCTAAGCACATATGAAGGTCAAGCACCAAACAAGAAATGCCTGTTGATAGGACTGTTAATTAGAGAAGTATGTATATAAACACATCTTCCGCATGTGTCTCCACACCCAAGTATGTATTTATGTGGCAGGACTCCTGCTGGTTCTCCAGAGATGTTCCTCCATCCCAGCCACACATCACCGATGAAGGAGACTGGGTACCAGGAAAGTCTGGCACTACGTGAGACAGGGCAAGTAAGTTAAAAGGTGCAGGTAGTTTCCAAGAATAAAGTGTTCTTTGGAAAACAACTGTAATTTGGAAGCCCTCTTTTTCTGCACACAGCATCCTCAACAGAAAAAAACAAAAAAGAATCCCAAAACTAAGCAAACAATCAAAAAACCCCACACAAAATAAATCTAACAAAAAAAAACAACTTGAAAAGAATTCAAGCAGCAAGTACTGAAGGCGAATCCTGCTCTCCTTATTCCTGTATAATACTTCTGAACATCCAGTAATTAAATACCTCATTTGGCTTCATGTCAGAAAGAGAAGGATCCTTCTGGCTCCTACCTGGGAAGTGTAAGACCAACAGGAAGCTGCCTGCTATGAGTGAAATCATGTCTGCCAGTACATCCTTCCAGGTCTGCTACCGGCTCTGTCCTTCTGGGCTGTTTTGGAGGGACTAAAGCCCAAAGTCCGCATAAACAGATTAAACTTTCACTGTCTGAGCTAAAACTACTAGCTTAAAGCAGCCTCTTAAGATACATGCTGGCTAACACTAAACCTCTCCAGCATCTTCATCTTCACACAGCTGCCTCTTGGTCCCCTTGCAGAATCAGAGCCAAAGGCAGTTAAAACACAGGTCAGGATGGAAAATCACCCTAGAAATAGCGATTATTGAAATAACTCAGACAAAAGTGGAGATATGTTATTTCCATGGTATAGCTTGCCATACTGTCTCATAATTACTTGATTATGTTAAAAGCCAAACAGGTACTGCACGAGCTGTATATGCCTATGGCAAATGGAACATAAAGCTTAACTAATGGCCCTATTTCCCTGAAAGGGCACATGAGACTGATAAATATTCCCAAGAGGTCATGTTATCTGTTGGATCAAATCACGTAAATTGCGCCTCCTTTGTCAGAAAAGAATTTATATTCTGATACTGTCTTTTAAAAAGAAAATTTTTTACATTTTATTTGTATGTTATGATATATTTCTAACTTTCTGATACTTGGAAAAAGGATTCTGTTTCTCAGGTACTTACACCATGCTGGGAATTTACCATTTCTAGCCTGCCAATTAAGTGAACAGAAGCTGCTTACACAGATGCACACACACAGAAGTTACTCACCTGTGTGCTGCCTTGAAGCAGCCTCACTGCTCAAGTACATGTCATCTGTAGAAGAAAATACCCCAGAACAGTGAGGAATAAATATAACCACAGCTTTTGTTTTGATGACTTCTAGAACTGTGCCAACAAGCACGACTTCCTACAGTGCGTGAAAAGCTGCACATCATTTTTAGAAGGAATGCGCTGTATGTTAATCATTTCTAATCAGAGACAGTTTCTCCACGTCTACTTTTCTGGCTCATTTCCTTACAATTAAAAATTCAATTTTACCCAACAGCTACAATACAGATGTGCTGCTTTGACTCTGTTGTGCCCTCAGCATATGTGCAACGAAATCCGTACCCAGTTCAGTAGTTCAAGTTCTAGACAGACAAAATTAAAGCCAGACTGTAACAGAAGTTTGTGCAGTAGCAGCAGTCGGAAATTCATGTCTGCCGAAGAGTTATGTGGAAATTATGCCCCTTAATTAAATTTACGTGAAGGAACAAACTTAACCCTAAGCAAGGCCATATCTACTGTTGAAGCAATCTGAAGAACTAGTCACAGTTGATTAAGTCTTTTGTAAGCAAGTTTATTAACTTATGTTCTCAAGAAAAGTATGTTTTGATAGCTAAGCGGATGGTGAACAAACCTGTTCTTTTCCCAACCTCTCCTTCAAGCAAAGTTACATAACAACTTTGGTGTCCTAGTTCATTACTCAGTGTTGCTGGACTCTCAGATGTTGCAAGATGCTGGATGCCATAATTTCAACGAATCCTCTCTCTCCCAGAAGCACAAGGCTGGGTCATTAATCATCTTTTAAAGCACAGAGACACGGTCTCATAGAGGAGCTTTCCTGGTTCTGCAAAATAGCAGCCAACAGATGTTTATTTAAGAGCATGAAAGAGGTTCACAACACATCTTCCAACACCTAGCATGAGTGGCAAGTAGCACTCCACACTTTCTACATACCTTGTAGCTTCTCACATACTTCTCTAGCCCAAACCAGCCATATCTCACCTTGAACATCTTCAAACTCCCTCCCTGCTTGCAGAGACACTCCTCAAGGCATGTACCAAATGCCACCACTCCCCTGATGCTCCTTCCCATCTCTACAACAAGCCTTGTGCCTCTGCCAACCCAAGACTATTCCTTCTATTCCAAGTCCTAGTTCTTTCCCAATCTGCCATAACAGTACGATGCTCTCCCTGACTGCTCTAAGAACAGATGTCCTGGCAAAGACCCTCAGAGCAGACACACCTTATGCTGACAGCAGTACTTTTCTCTGCACAACATAACATAGGGTCTGGAGAGGTGACAGATCTGAGCCAAGTGAAGTATACTTCACATCAGCTACAGTTGCTGTAGTGACACCGGTGGTGGTAAGAGAGCAGAATCTCACCTCCACCCACCATGTCAAGGCCAGCAAAGCCGCATGTTCTAGAAATACCACTACAATCCCTTCTCCACTGTTTTGCTGAAACGCTTGAAGGATTGTTTCAGACTCAGAAGGCCCGAGTCTCCCATGCAGTACTGGGACAGCTTTTTTCCCCATCACATTTTGTTCACTGATGCTATTGCTGTCTTGAACTACTGTTTCCTCCAATTTCCCTTCTACTGAAGTAGCTGTACCAATTCTAATAATAGTAGCCATGGCAACATAATTTTGCAGAATAAACTACAAAATAATCCTATGATCAGAAATCTAAATTAGAAAAACAGAATGGAAATAATGTGTTCTTAAAACCTGGAATTAAAGTGCATACTGGAAAAGGTTACAAATAGATGTGGTAAACTCTCCAACACTTATAAACTCTGAATGAACAAAAGTAGATGCTATACTTAAAGCCAAATTTACAGATACATTACTAACAGGAGAAGTTCCACACCATGTATTATGAAAACAGTGAGATTAAGACAGTAAAAAAATAATTCTTCCCAGCTTACACCTGAAACCATCAAACTATTTGTATCAGCATCTGTCCCAAACCCAAACTGTTTTGAATTATAGACACTCCCCATCAGCTCCCTTAGGACAGACATGCGTGATCATTTCTGAGCCAAACCCAGTGCACAGCAGGGATGGGGAGAGCCCAGTGCCTCTGGCATCACCTGTGTGAAAATGCCTTCTTGGAACAGTGGAACTTATCTCCAGAGAGAAGGCACCTGCCATGGCAAAATGAAGACACCTTCAGCTGTCAGCCTTCAGCTTTCCATTTTACTCTAACAGTTTAAAGATTCTTCAAAAAGTTATACCAAGATTTCAACTTAATTTTCCACAAAGGAATTACTGCTGGGATTTTAAAACATGCTTTTTTCTTTTCTAATGATACTTAACACATATAATCTGTATGTGCAATTGAATCCCAGATCTCTAGACATTTAATCTTCTAAGCATCTTTAAGGAAATGGCAGTAAGTTACTTCTATAGGGCTTAGTATATGATTTCCAAGGTGGGTGAGCTGATGGGGCACCCTGCACTTGGTCCAAATAAATCCAGGAATTGTGTTGCCCACAACTGCCTTATTTTCTTTAAAGTAACTGAGAAAGAGGACTCATATGAGAATTACTGCAAAGAGGATGTACTGATTTTTGTCTGTGGAAGGTGATACAGACTGTCTGGACTGCTAAATTAGCCTGTAATCTAATCTAATCAATGAAAGACACATCAAGTGTTGCCACTCAAGCTTCCCCATCAGCTGCAAGCAGCTGAAACAATCAAAACTAGATTCTCAGGAATTGCTTAGACCTGGAACTCTTGAGAATAAGGTTACCTGTTCCTTTCCCTTTCAATTCCACTTTTAAACTGATGTGTGCCAAGAGCAGCTACACAGGCTATGAAATGTGGTATAGTCTCTAAATACAAAGCATTTCCCTAAATGCATATTTGCTGCAGCAAAAGAAAAAAAAAAAAAAAAGACTGCTTTCTCCATTCTTTATACTTGAAGTATAAAGAATAACTATGCATACAATTTGCAATCACTGAGATTTACAGCCCTGACCTGACTGTAGTAAGTAGTTATATCCCATACACATTTTTTAAGTGCCCTGTGTCTCATTTTTCACTACACTTGCAACACACAGTTTTTGGTTTAGTATTGTATTTTGTTAACCCTCAGAAATCTCCTGTTGTCCCTACTGAAAGAAACACAAAAACACAGATAACACAGAAAATTAAAGCCAACAAGCAGCCCATGCCTATCTTATACTATTTCAACATGTAATTCACACAGGCAGAATTGAAAAAAAAAACATTTAAAAAGGTGGGAAGGAGAGAATCCTTACAATTCTTACAGAAATACATTTGAAAAATAATACATGTTACTACAGTATAAACTGCATCATGCCTATTCTCACATTGCTTTAAAGCTGTGTATTACTCCCAAGAAGGCTACAGAAGATAACTATAGTCTACTAGCCATATGCTAAAATTCACCATGCACGGGGCAGCCTCCCTGTGGGAAATTTATGCAAACCCAAAAAGGCTGCCAAAGCCACATCTCTGGGGACCTTGCAATTGTGTTAACGGGGAAGCACTGAAAACCAATAAAAACTCTAGCCACACTAAGAAGATGCTCCTTTTCCCACTACATACCTTCCACCACAAACATCACTAGCTCGTCCACACACATTAAACAAGTCAGGAAAAAATACCCTGCAGACAGATAACAAATACCACTAATGTGGTTTTTTTTCTTTACATCTCAATACAGCATCATGCAGAGGGGTCCTGTCTGACAATAGCACAGGCTACTTGAATTTTTCATTTTTTTCACCAAACACAGAGAATACAAGCAAAGCACAACCAGCTCGGTTAGAGAGCATGCCAAGGGACTGCTCTCATCTAGGATGCTTTGATAAAAACAAACACCTTTTGTGTCTTGAGAATCACTTGAATGTAATGTGCTTTACACAGCACAAGAGGGGCTGCTTGATTTTCCAAAGTGCTTATTTAAGAAGCCCAAATTTAACAGAACCACAGGGAAATCATATGCACAAACAATAGCTGTCATGGTAATTTTAGCCTTCCATACCTGCAAAAATATACTGTACAAGGAGGCTGCCTTGTCTCCCATGTAGGGAAATTCTTTCTGCTCCTGAATGCTGGTGAGAAGCTCCATCCTGCTGTACTGAACACCTGAGAAGCCACCCAGGGCTGATAAGCTCAACACCAGTCCCTGCTCACTCTGCTTGCTTTGCTCCCCCACACCCATGCCCAAACTGTGACAGAAAGCTCACACGAAATTAAACCTGCAGGCAGAAGCGGTCCATCCCTGCACACGAGGAGACAGAAAGATTTCTTAGGACTCAAGTCCTTCCTCACCATCATCTCCCTCTCCTCTTGACCCTTCTGCCTTACAGCTCCTCTAATGGCAGTATCGCCTGTTATCTTATTTCCCTTCCTGGCCAACCCCACAGACCAGACCTATAAGAAGGAAATTTATAGGAGGACTATACAAGTGAAGACTGCAACAGACTGATGTCCTTCAGGGATGGAAAATGAGAAGACAGAACAACACAGCATGGCTATAAAATCTGTTAGGGTACGACCTCTCCTACTGGGCTTTACAGCTGTGATCTCCCCCCGCCACCAGCACAGATACTGCAGCTACGCCTGCCCTAACCCCTCAGCAAATCCCTGTTTCCACCAGCTCAGAGACAGAGATCAATGCAGCAAAAGGGGCAAGTGTTAAAACTAAGCATTCCTTTGTCCCTTCTCTTTGCAGACCTTCCTCCTCCCACCACCATCCCCGTGCCAGCCCTGCCTCCCATACAGGGTGCATAGGTCTGGGGAGGGATTTTCCGCTCCCTTCCTCCCTGCACAGGAATGCAGGAGAGACTACAGTTTAGTGCTGAGCTGGTAAATGCCTCATTTCACTGAGCAAGCGATTTTAGGCAGGACACTATATAACAGGCAGACTCTGGCACTCTGATGTTGGGTGTATTGAGCCACACTGACCACATCTTCCTTGCAATAACTTCTAGGGAATTTTCAACTATAAGACCCTTTCTAGGAATGCACAATGCATTGGGCAATACTCAGAGCCCTGCTATCTGCGAAATATGCCTCTTGTGCTTCACACTTGCCATGTCTTTGTAAATTCAACTGTCCTGGGCTGGAAGTCACACACAAATCTCCCTAAAAATGTAAATGTTGCATTTTGACTCTGGAAACACGTGCCGGCTTTGCTCTGTGAATTGGAGAAAGAGTCTAGAGAGGAGTTGCACTCAGGTCTTGCCCTGCCCCAGTGCAGACTTTTTGCCATATATAACTCTCTAAGAAGTCAGGAAATGGCAGATTCCTATTGTCTAGAAGGGAAGGACAACCAAGTCTTGCCCTCTTGTACTTTAAAGGGTAAAAAGAACTTTCGGATTTCCCTTCCTTTAGTAATAAAAATACCATTTTAGACCGTGCTACTGAAGAATGAGCTACAAATTGAGCAGCAGAATCACAGAGAATTGTTTTAAACTGCCTGTTTACACAGGCCATTCATGAAGAGTGGGTGTCTGATGAAGGAACCAGCTCTCCCAGGGCAGTGCCGCAGCCAACTCTCAGTCTGAAATAGCAAGACAGAGGCAAGACAAAATACCGAATGTCAGCGTCAGAATATTTCAATTCTACAAAAGGATGACTACTGAAATACGCTCTCGATTTACAAATTTTAAAAAATCAATCGTAGAAACAACTACTGAGGCACATCAGCCTTCATGGAGCGAAGAAATGCGAGACAGCTTCGATGTCAGAAGGAATGAAGGAGGGTGCTGGAGTACACACTGAAACGGCTTCATCTTCACTCCTAACCAGGAAGAAACTGATGTGTTTTAAAGACTCATACAGCAGCAGTGTGCTCAGGTGCTCTTACTGCAGGCACTACACAAAGGGAGGGAGACTTGCAAGCACTGTATACATTACTCATTAGATCAAAGCAAAGCTCAAACATTACCTGGCCTCCACCCCAGGAAGCCCCTTAAACTGCATAAACAAACCAGTGACAAAATTTGGATGGCAACAACCTCAACTCAGACCCTACAGAGAAGTTCGTATTAAGGCTTCACAAGTATCTTTGTAAACGACGCAGCTGCAGTGCAGGAGGATGAGGCGCTTTGGTCCCGCGGGGAGCGAGGGGCTCACAGGGAGAGAAGGCAGAACTGCCCTCGCCTTCCTAAATCCTCACGGGGCACTAATTCCTCCGCAGTTTTCATTATCACGCGGACAACCAGTTTCTCAGCACACACTACTGAAGAACGCATTTTCTCACCTTCCCTTCCCTTCAAACTTTTCCTATAACTTTATGCCATAGCTGGTTGCTCACGGCGGATCCTCAGCTCCACCTCCCAGCCGCCAGCAGCACCTCCTTTGCTTCTCGGAATAACCACCAAAAAGACACATGTGACAAAAATGTGCGGTACCGAAAGGGCTACAGGCACAGCAAGGTGGGAGTGCCCGTGGTTCGGAGGAAACCGATGGCACAGGGGAAGGCAGCACAGCAACATGCTTTAAATGCCATTGACCTCAGGTTAAATGAACTTCTGGGCAAATATGTAATCACTTTATCAAACACGCGCCAAGGGCATTTCTGAAGCTCTTCATTCTCTCAGGTGGAGCAAGTAAATTAGTCCTTGTGAGGAGAGAGGGATCAAACGCCTGTGCACGCCTCTCTCCTCATGAACTCGCGGTCTTGGGAACCTGGCTCTGCTTCTTCTTACTCCCTCCAAAACATCGGTCCCGTTCTAGGGGGACACCCTCGCTTCACGTCTCCTCCACGCACACCAGCGTTTGCTCCATTCTCTGGGCTCGGTTTCTAAGGCTACTTCTTACAAAACTGTTTCAGTCACCCTTGCGAAAGGAAAAGGAACTGTTTTGCAGGGACGGCTGATGTGTCCGTGAGGCATCACCAGCTTCACTTAAGCCGCTTTGCAGCCCCCATTTCCCTAGTTGGGAGTGCGGTGGTGGAAGGTAAAATTGGAGATAGGGAGGTGTCGGGCGTTTCGAGGTGACTACGGAAAAGTCACTCAAGCCCTTCTTCCCTTAACGCCGGGGAAAACGGGGGCCTTTACTTCTTTAACCCCTCCTCTCACGGTACCCAACTCCCCCCATCTTTCTCGGGCTGAAAGATGTGAGAACGTCCAGATGGCAAATTCCGAAGATCCCTCACCCTGGAGGGGACGGGGGAGCTGGCCGGCCAGGCTCCCACTAAGAGTTCCGAGCCCGGGAGTCGACCCGCCGCCGCAACCAGACGGGACTGCGGAGGCTCCACCGGGCGCGCCCGAACGGGGCTGTGGAGGCTGCGCTGGAGGATAGGAGGGCGGAAAGTTCAAGCCCGGCTCCCCGACACCTCGCTCGCCCCGTCCCGACGGGCTGCATCCGTAACTCATGCCGTCAGGAGTCCCGGCGCGGCGCGGGGTAGAGAGTGTCAGCTCTCCCCGCTGCAAAGACGCCCGGAGGGGCAGCAGGAGATGCGCGGCATTACCCCCTGGCCCCCGGCTGGACTCTGCCGCCCCTTCGGCAGCCGAGCCGACCCGCCTCGCAGCCTCCCGCTCTGGGGCGGACTGAGCCGGCCCGTCCCCGGTCCCCTACCTTCCAGCAGCACCTCCTTGCCGGCCCGTTTGAGCGCCTGCACCGCCTCGTCGTGAGTGGCATCCCGCAGGTCTGTGCCGTTGACGGCCAGGATGGCATCGCCCACGTAGAGGGACTGGGTCTGGTCGGCCGCCAGCCCCTTGAAGATCTTGCTGATGAGGATGGGCATCTTGTTCTCCTTGCCCCCCTTGATGCTGATGCCCAGCCCGCCCATCTCCTGCTTCAGCACCTTCACGCACCGCTTCTTGTTGGAGACGGCCTCGGGCACCTGCTCGGGGGGGTCTGTGAAGGCGGTGCGCACCGCGGCCGCCCCCCCGCCGCCCTCGGCCCCGCGGCATGCCGTCCCATCGCCGCCCAGCCCGTTGTGAGCCGCGCCGTCGGGGCGCTCCTCGCCGCTCAGCACCAGCGCCTCGCCGCCCAAGTTGGCCAGCACTTTGTGCCAGCGCTCCCGCACCAAAACTTCCAGCCAGCCGCTGCGCTGCGCCCGGCCGCCCCCGCCGCCGCCCGCCGCCGCTACCGCCATCTTAGGAGCATGCTGGAAGCGCCGAGTGACGGCACCCCCGGCTCGGCACAGCGCGGCGGACCCGGACTTCAGCCGGGGGGAGGCGAGCTCCCGGCGCGGCG